>SNQJ01S0077573.1:0-36221 GCA_010110895.2 Picea sitchensis | reverse complement strand
TATTATGGACCTTACCATTGGGGATGAGTTATTTATTAATTACCCCTTCTTAAAACGCACTCCTGCACGAAAGAAAAGGGAAGAACTAGGTCTCCCTAAGGATGTTCGTAAGGGCAGAAAACCAAAGAATAATCAATGAGTGTTGATTGACATTTTATACACTATGTTGTCAAAATTGTGTTTTATTTTAAATTACTGTACAAAAGAAGTAGTATATAAAATAATATTCCGCTATTCAATTGATGTATATATGTTCATACATTATATATTCTTATTGGTTAATACAATATATTTGATTATATTTCTTTGAAATTGATACAATTATGATTTATCCAATTCTTTCCAAACATTAAATAATGCTTGTGTATGTTGATAGGTAGAAAACATTGATGATCCACCTTCTAATACCCAAGATCAAACTGGGTTATTGAGATTTGGACGGGATGATCCAAACCATACCAGGGTGAAAAGAGCAACATTGAGAGAATACTACCAGCTGATAAGTTTGAAGAGATGATGAGATTAGTATACAATGATGACATGCCACATAGCTTTAATGGTGATGATGATAGTGAAAATGCAGTGCATCAAGAAGGATTGAATGAAATGCTTACAGGTTTCTTTGGGGATGGAAACAATCATAACGATAATGGTCATATGGTTGATAGTAATGATGATAGCAGGGGTAATTACAACCAATGTAATCTTGATGATAACAACCTAAAAGACTCAATCAAGCAAGTTGTGAAGACACCCGTGTTTAGATCGGGTGCAAGTAGAACCTCAAAACTTGCATTCGCATTGATATTATTAGAAATAAAATCACTATTTGGTTGGTCAGACAAAGGATTCACTACCCTACTGAAGTGAGTTGAAATGTATTTCTTACTTTGCATTGTCAATTGGTGTACATAATTTGTAAACATTCATCGACTACGTTTATATTTCTTTAATGGGATGTTATAAAACATATATTGTATATAAACAGTAGTAGTGTAGACTGACATATCAAACATGTTCATCATAAGTCAAACATTTAATTGATTTAATCTATGGAAATCTTATAGGGCACTAAAAACTAAAATATTCCCTGAAGAGAATGTGTTGCCATCAACTTGCAGAGAAGCACGTTAGTTGTTGGATGAGTTGGGGATTGAATATAAACAAATTCATTCATGTAAAAATGATTTCATTTTATACAGAGGTGAATATCAAAACAAGGTAGAATGTCATGTATGCAAAGAGAACAAATATCGTACAGATGTACAAGGTCCTATAGTTCCAAAAAAGGTTTTACGTCACATGCCAATTATACCTAGACTTCAACGAATGTTTTGTTGCAAGTCACTTGCACAGTTGATGGACTGGCATGAAAATAACAGGAGTAAAGATGGATTCATGCAAATTTTGGCCGACTCCAAAGCAATGAAACACATAGAGGAAAAATGGCCAAGTAAATTCAAAGATGAACCACGTAGTATTAGGTTTGGTCTTGCAATTGACAAAGTGTGCCCATTCTCTTTCCTCAGCTCAAATTATAGTAATTGGCCAGTCGGATTGATAGTATACAATATTCCCCCATGGATGATTGTTAGAAAGGAGCACCTTATGATGACTCTCATTGTTCCAGGAAAACAAGAAGTTAAAAATATGGATGTTTATATTGCGCCTTTTATTGATGAGATGCAACTACTATGGAAAGGCATAAGAATGTATGATATATCACGTCCTCCCTCAAATAGGTCCTTCATGTTGTATGGTGTACTATGTTGGACTATTCATGATTTCCAGGACTTGGTGTCTGTTCTGGTAACATAAAATATTTACGTATTCACACTCATAATTTATTTTCATCCCAACTTTCATACTTACTTTTATACTATTATTATAATGCTATTAACATTACTTATTGAATTGCAGAGCTTCAAACACGGGGGATATTTGCATGTCCAAGATGTCCAGATCAATTTCAAGGGAGGTATTCTAAAGATCTACATAAATTTATTTACGCAAACAACAGGGTTTTTCTACCAACATATCATAAGTTTAGAAATCGTCTAAAGAATCAATTTGACGAAAAAGTTGAAAATAGAGGCCCTCCCATGATTATGGGTCCAGGTGATTGGATTAAGAAGTATGAAGATGCTAAATTGAAAGGTTGGGAGGACTTTTTTGATTGAGGTGATTCAATTGAAGAACCAGAAAAAGTTGTAGTTAATATGCCAGAAGGAATGAAAAGGAAATCCATATTTTATGAGCTCCGTTACTGGAAGGATCTATTAATATCTCACCTATTAGATCCTATGCATATCTTCAAAAATGTCCCAGATTCTATATTTCAACATATATCAAGCAAAGAGAAGGACACCTTGTCTTCGAGGAGAGATATTTCTCTTTCGCGTACCAAATTTGATAGAAGACATTTGTGGCCAAACAGGGAAAATGAAACATTTGCAGAAGCTCCATGGATTTTGAAAAAAAAAAAGAGCTAGACCAACTAAAAAATGTCATTCGTTCAATAAGGACACCTACTAGCTATGGTTCATCATTGGATAAAGCCTTTACAGTTGATGGACATATCACAGGATTTAAAACACATGATTTTCATAATTTTCTGAAGGTATTATATATCATCATTTAAGTTTTATTGGTAACATTGATTTAGTACTAAATATATTTTTATATTTTGTTTTGTGAAAAATTACTGATGACCTATGATGAATGTGTTTGATAGCATATCATGCCATTGGCAATTAGGGGGGATTCATGTCTTATCGTTGACTTAAGGAATGCCATAAGTCAATTGTCAGCATTTACAAGGTATGTGGTATGAAATGTTCATGTGTGAGAGACACAGAGATATTATATTCCATTTTATTTTTTCACTAAAGGTTCATACTAATTTACTATTCTTATAATAGGTGGGTAACCTCCAAGGAGATCCATGAATGTGAAGTACCAAAATGGAAGGAGGAAATTGTAGAAATTGTATGTGTATTTGAGAAGGACCTCCCTACAAGTTTCATGGACCTACAAGTCCATTTACTTATACACCTAGTTGATGACATTGAATTGGCGGGTGTCGTATCAACGAGGTGGATGTTTTTCTTTGAGAGGTATATGAAAACTCTAAAAATATATGTCTGACAAAAGGCACATCCAAAGGGTTGTATGGTTGAAGGGTATGTATTGAATGAATCATTGTTCTTCCTATGTGAATTCCTTGGTAAGGATTTTGAAAATGGGCCACGCTTTTGGAATGAAGAACGAGCATCAGATATTATTGATGGAGAAAAATCACAATCTAATGGTGTTCAAGTAGAAATTAGTAAGTAAATTCATGATCATTAATGTGGTTGTTTTCCTTGCAATCATTAATTTTCTTTGTAATTTATTTCTCAAATTAACTTAATAACATTTGGAGTTTAAAATAAACATGTTGACATGTAATAGGTGTAGACGAAAGTCCAATACTCAACAAGTTCATTATGTACCACATGGGATTTATGAACAAATGGATTGATTTGTATGATAAAAAGAGAGAAAAAGTGTTAGAAGCAAGGAGACAGTTTAAGAGATCCAACCCAAGGAACACTCCACTTCCCAGTGATATGCTTGGGGAATGGGGCAAAGATTGCACTCTAGAATGGGTTACTAAACAAATTCAAAATCAAATAGAAGATGCATGTATAGATTCAAACATAACAGAAGATGAAATCAACATGTGTAGAGGATGTGAAAGAAAGGTACAGTTGGAATTTTATAAAATATTGTTTCCTTACAGTTTTGACACTATTAACTATTTTAATATTCATCATTATATTTGTTTTCACTTAAATAAATGGTCTTTCACAGGTAAGGAAATATCCTGCAATGTGGTCATATGGAAGACATTATCATGTAGAAAGTGTAGATGTAAAGAGACGATCCTTTGATTGTGGCATCATGGTTGATTTCAAGCAATCCAGTCGAGCAAGCTCAAAAGATAAGAATATTATTGAAGGGAATCTACAATATGTTGGAAAAATCCAAGAAATTATTGAGTTGGATTACCGCTCTTTTAAATGTTGTATTTTTAAGTGTAGATGGTATGAAGCATTTGAGAGGACATGAAGACATGATACCCATAGTGTATTGTTTTCTATAGATTTCTTGAGGTTCCTACTGGAGGATAAGGAGCCTTATGTTCTACCAATTCATTGTGAGCAGGTATTTCTTTAACTCAAATAAGAAGCAGTAGTGATCATTAATCTATTGATTCATAGTTTTTTGCGATAATATATGTGTTTATTAATAAATAAAAGTGTTACAAGATATTTCTAATATATGTATGTCGTTCATGTGCAAGTATTTTTCTATGAAGATATTTTGGACCCAAAATGGATATTTGTCATACATTATGATCCAAGATTAAGGCATGTATTTGACGATGCATTAGTGGATATTGAGCACAACAATGATGTCCAACAAAATGAGAGAGATGGATTAGAGAACATCGAAGAAATTAACATCCATGATGATGTTGAAGATGGTTATGTTCATGCACAAGAAGACAACAATCTAGAGTTACATGATTTTATGGAATACAACAATATTGATGGTATAGAAAATGATGATACAAATTATACATCTGGTAACAATATAGATGGTCTACAATCAAATTTCAATGATGATGAAGATGATGCAGATCAAGAAGAGGATGATGATAATATTAAATACTTAAAAGAACATATGAACATTTACAAAGATAAATTGGATGACATTGTTGCAGACAATAATGTTAATGACCAAGACTTCTAAATTTTCAAAATTATTTGTAATCTAGTTTTTAAAATGACGTTGATTCTTATGGCCCAAACTTTCATGAAATGCTTCAGTTTGATTTTTGACGATACAAATTACTTTTGGCAATATCCTTAAAGTGTTCAATCTTTTCTATGAATTGTTGGCAAAAAAAATTAGTATTACTTATATAAGAGTTAGCATGGTTAGTGATCATTTGTTGGCAATTGTTAAAAAATATAATTAAATATATCATATATGTAAATCAATGTAAATCCAAACAATTAGGCTAATTAATGTATCCAAAGTTTATTCATTAATTTATATTTTAAAACAAATTGAAATATTTCACTAAGCCTGAACCTAATACCTTAAAATGTATACCATCTAACCCATAACCCCTTGAAACATGGACAATATTGAAGATTATGTGGGGAAATCAGAAATCTTAGAGTCTTGAAACCCTCCCATACCATCAAGCTACATGTGCCTAGTATAACCATGTCAAATTTCAACGTATACAGGCACAGCTTAAAGAAATTTCAATGTTGGCCTCATTCACTGGTAACCATGTAGGGTCGATTGATGTCATTAATCCCTTCACCCGATATAATCCCTAACCCATTAACAATTAAACCACTTGCATGTTGGAGCCTATAAAATTCTTTTGGGATGTATCAAATTAATAGAATCATGGTTTATTAATCATTAGGTTTCGTTGTAAAGATGGGTATGTCAGGTTTGATCTTTGTTGGAATTGATGGAGAAATTGGGTCATGATGAATATGATGATGATGGAAATTACAACCATGATGATGGAAATTATGAAGAGAAATATGTCCATAAGTCTAAAAAACCTCCCATACTATCAAGGCATGTGCTTAGTGTAAACATGTAAAATTACAACGCATACAGTCACATTTTGAAGAAAATTCAACATTGGCCCCATTCACTGTTCACTGTGCAAGGTTGGTGGATGACATTGGTGATGGTCATGTTGGAAGTTCCAAGACATTTAAAGAGAGTTATGAAAAATATTCTATAAAAGGGATTGACGAATGATGACAATGAACGTTAATGCAAACATGGACAATCTCGAAGATTATGTGGGGAAATCAAACATACTTGAGTATTGAAACCCTCCCATACCGTCAAGGCATGTGTCTAATCTAACCATGTCAAATTTCGACACATATAGGCACAGATTGAAGAAATTTCGACACATACAAGCATAGTTTGAAGAAATTTCAACGTTGGCCCCATTCACTTCTCATTGTGTGATGTCAATGCAAGATGAAATTTGTGATGGGTGCATTGGAAGTGCCATGACATTTCAAGAGAGTTCTGACAAAGATTATATAGATGGAATTGATGAATAATGACAATGAGACATCCATTATATTGAACATTGATGCAAACATAGACGATCTCAAATATTATGAGGGGACATCAAACATCCTTAAGTATTGAAACCCTCCCATATTGTCAAGGCATGTGTCTAATCTAACCATGTCGAATTTCGATGCATACGAACACAAATTGAAAAAATTTCAACGTTGGCCCCACTCACTGCTCACTGTGCGGGTTCAGTGGAAGAAATTTGTGATGGGTGTATTGGAAGTTCCATGTCAAATTTCAAGATAATTTCGACAACGATTCCATAGAAGAGAATGACGAATGATGGCAATGAGACGTGCATGATGAATGTTGATGCAAATGTGGATGATATCAAATATTAGGTGGGGACATCAATATACATCCTTGAGTCTTGAAACCCTCCCATACCATCAAGGCATGTGTCTAGTCTAACCATGTCAAATTTCGATGCATACAGCCACATATTGAATGAATTTCAACGTTGGCCCCATTCACTGCTCACTATGTGGGGTCAGTGCATGACATTTGTGGTGGGTGAATTGGAAGTTACATGAAATTACAAGAGAGTTCCAACAAATATTATACAGATGGAAACAACGAATGATGACAATGAGACATCCATTATGAATGTTGATGAAAACATGGATGATCTCAAAGATTATGTGGCGACATCATACATCCTTGAGTCTTGAAACCCTCCCATACTATCAAGGCATGTGTCTAGCCTAACCATGTCAAATTTTGACGCATAGAGGAACATATTGAAGAAATTTCAACATTGGCCCCATTCACTAATAACTATGTGGGGTTGGTGCATGACATTTGTGGTGGATGAATTATAAGTTCAATGACATTTCAAGAGAGTTCCAACAAAGATTCTACATATGGAAACGTTGAATGATGACAATGAGACATCCATTATGAAAGTTGATGCAAACATGGATGATCTCAAAGATTATGTGGGGACATCAGACATCCTTGAGTATTGAAACCCTCCCACACTATCAAGGCATGTGCCTAGTCTAACCATGTCGAATTTCGATACATACATGCACAGTTTGAAGAAATTTCAACGTTGGCCCTATTCACTACTCACTGTGCGAGGTCGATGCAAAATGACATTGGTGATGGGTGTATTGGAAGTGCCATGGCATTTCAAGAGAGTTCTGACAAATATTCTATAGATGGAAATAATGAATGATGACAATGAGACATCCATTATATTGAACATTGATGCAAACATGGACGATCTCAAATATTATGTCGGGACATCAAACATACATAAGTCTTGAAACCCTCCCATACCATCAAGGCAAATATCTAGTCTAACCATGTCAAATTTCAATACATATGGGAACAGATTGAAAAAATTTCAACGTTGGCCCCATTCACTTCTCACTGTGTAGGTTCGGTGGAAAAAATTTGTGATGGGTGTATTGGAAGTTCCATGTCAAATTGCAAGATAGTTCTGAAAACGATTCTATAGAAGGGAATGACGAATAATGACAATGAGACGTGCACGTTGAACGTTGATGTGAATGTGGACGATCTCAAATATTATGTGGGGACATCATACATTCTTGAGCCTTGAAACCCTCCCATACCATCAAGGCATGTGTCTAGTCTAACCATGTCAAATTGTGACGCATACAGTTACATATTGAATAAATTTCAACTTTGGCCCCATTCACTGCTCACTATGCAAGGTCGGTACATGACATTTTTGGTGAGTGAATTGGAAGTTCCATGACATTTCAAGAAAGTTCCAACAAAGATTCTACATGTGGCAATGACAAATGATGATAATGAGACGTTCATTAGGAACGTTGATGAAAACATGGATGATCTCCAACATTATGTGGGGACATCATACATCCTTGAGTCTTGAAACCCTCTCATACCATCAACGCGTGTGTCTAGTCTAACCATGTCAAATTTTGATGCATACAGGCACAAACTAAAGAAATTTCAATGTTGGCCCCATTCACTACTCATTGTGAGGGGTCGGTGGAAGACAATATTTGTGATGGGTGTATTGGAAGTTCCATGGCATTTCAAGAGTTCAGTTCCACAAAGATTATACATATGGAAATTACGGATGATGAAAATGAGACATCGAAGATCTCAATGATTATGTGTAGGGTCGATGGATGTCATTAATCCCTTGACCATATATAATCCCTAATCAATTAATCATTAAACTACCTAACCCCTAAGCCCCAAATCCATTAGTCATTGACCCTTAATCCCTTAAACTATAACCCTTGATCCCTTAACCCTTAATCCCTTAAACGGTAACCCCTAATCCCTTAACCCTTAATCCCTAGACCTAAAATCCCTAAATAACCTAATCCCCAAATCCCCTATCCACTTAACCCCAAAAATCTCAACAAAATTACTATTTAGTCACATTAGGAGTTAAATTGGAAGCCAAAATAGAAGCTAAAAAGGAAGCTAATATGGAAGCTAAACTGGGAGCTAAACTGGAAGCTAAACTGGGAGCAAAAATGGGATCTAAACTGGGAGTTAAAGTGGAAGCTAAACTAGGAGCTAAACGGGGAGCTAAATATGGAGCTAAATTAGGCACTAGTTGCGCCGAGTTTAACGCCCAATTTTTTTGCTCGGTACAAATACCTCCATAAATAGCGCCCTCACGATAAATAGCGCCGACTTTAGCAAAAAAATGGATAAAAATACATTAAAACAACCAATGGAAGCAAAAAAGGGAGCTAATCACGGGGATTTGTTGTAGTGACTCAAAGCAAGAGATATTTCCTCTGTGTTTCCTAATCATTAAAATCCATTCGAAGTTTTATCTTAAAAATGAAGGTAGGAAAGCATTAAAAAAACAATTCTCTTAAAATCTTTGGATGCCTGACATTATTTTGTAAGCCTAGAATAAATCTCAGGCACAACATCTTTTTGGGGTCGTTGTCGGGGACCAAAGAAACGAAACTATTTTCCCTGGGAATATGACAAAGTTTAAGTTTCGATTTTTTATGGTGAACAAGAATTGAACACAAGGATAAGGCTCATTTTCATTTTTCACCTGGAGACTCCATTTTGGAAAAATTGGCATTCAAACGAAAAAATACTAGAAAAAACCCAGACAATAAGCAGACTACGCCAATTTTAGATACCAAAAAAAATAGACAATAAGCAGACTACACCAGTTTCGGATCCCGAAAAATTGTTGAAAACCAAAGGATATCTAAATAAAACATCTGCATCAGTAGGTAAGATATATCAACCTAAGTTTACTCAAGTTAATGTTAAGATTCCAGTAGAAGAAGTGAGTTTACTTAGTGTTGATCACTCAACACACCCTAAAAAGCCTATGTCATTTTTTACTTTTTGGGTACCACTTGATCTTCTCACTGTCTGTTTCGACTTCAATTCTTTGTGAAAATGTTTTTCCTTTGATTATTATCATGAATCTTATTATATTTTCAAGACTGTTTTGAACTTATGAAACCCCATGACTTAAGCCTTAACGCTCGAACAAAGAATCAAGAGCCAAGACATTTCACCCGACACACTCAGTTTCGGCATCGGAAGGAATCCAAAGCAGGAAAGGAACCGCTCAGGAAACCTCAGTCGTCGAGTGTTGATATTCATTGAAATTGGCAAAAGTAAGTTTTTGTTTGGCCAAATTTTCTGCATAAAGATACCACCGAGATCCGATCCTCTTTGGCATCGGTAAAACACAAAGAGAGTAACCGTTAACGAAGAAAGAAATGATATCATCGATAGCCAATGCCCGACGTGCCTATCGGAATTGGGGAAGAGCTAAAAGGATCGCGATGGACTATGTTACCACGCTAAAGAGTTTCCACGATCGCCGATTCTCGATGCACTTTGGCATCGATACTTTTCAAGGAAGCTAATTTGTAGAAAAAAAAACATGTGATAGGTATCGTCGATCGTCGATTGCAGATACTTTTCGGCATCGGCAGTTTAAGGTATGTTTTAAACCGAATAACTTAATGAAAACCTAGACTCCAATTAATACACAAGGATTAGGCCACCTGTCTTCAACGCCACGTGTCTTTTCCACATTGGAGAACCGTACAATCTAGTTTTACCCCAAGTCATTCTTGGTTCCCTAAATCCAAGTCACACCTCCGAGTCAATTTTTCCACGTCAACATTGTACGATAAGATTGATTGACATTGGATATTTTTGCGAGGTACATAGACGAAAACATTAATAGCACATCCCTGATCCATGATCCACCCACTGAGAAAGCGACACGATGGGACGTCTTAGCACTAGATACGATTAGATTCAGATCATTTAAGAGACTAATTAATTCCAAATCCTACATTAGTTTCTACCTCATGTGTCAATCAACATGGCCATTTGAAATCACTAATAGACTGCATCAACCTCGCACCTCCGTCGTCAACCCACGATGAATTTAAGTTACATAGATTCAGTGGAAGATTTGTTTTAAATTTCACTCATCACCCGAATTCAATGGTTGATGCAACACTGTAAGTTCTTCGCTGGTTTAAATCCTCTCGAGCCTTGGTAAGAGGAATCATTCTGCACGCTAGGAAATTCAGAGCATCGGGAGAAACGAGACGATAAATTCGAGAGATGCAGAGATCCCGTGAGTATCAAATAAAGAGTTTTAGCAAGCTTTACAAGTATGTACCAAGTCTGTGGATTTTTCGTGTTTACACTTCATATATATATTTATCCAGTGTTTCTCTATACACAGTCTCTAAATATTTATTTTGATTGCAGGAAAAATGCCTCCAAGAAAGCCAACCAGTAAATGATTACCAAGGGTGCCAAAGATGAAAGAACCAGAATTAGGTGAAGGCTCCTCTCCAGGGCCCGTAAGACAATTGAAATTCATGCAAATACCGAAGCCGATCATCAAAACATCGACAAAGAAATCTTTCGTTCAGCCTCCAGCCTTTGGAGATATATAGGTTGGTCCAAAACGACACTCCTGCATTGGGGAGAACTCTCTAAGAAAATCAGCCAGGAGGAATACCCAAAATACATCCCACACAACAATCCTGATGTCAGATCACTCGACCACGAAGTGTTCCGAAACATCTGGTGCTCATACCTACATATGGTGGCTAGGAGAACCCCTGTCTTTCCCTGTGTCAAACTCCTAAAGTGGCTTATTGACCACACAGACACACAAAAATGCTTGATCAATGACGACAATGGTGGATGTGTCGGAGTGTTTCTTCCGATAGAGGTCTATAAGTATTACAATCTTAGAGACCCTGGGGAGAAAATAAACATTGATTTCGTCGTAAAATTCTATGAGCTTCATGACACCAGCCAGGTGATGGCCTCATGGTGGAGAGAACATAATAAATACACCAACCGGAGCACTGGCTAGTACCAGATGACCAACTTAAGAGAGTCATACATCTACCTGATGGCTCTAATATGTCGATTGTATGGGGAGAAAGACTGCTCCAGATTTTCAAAGGCATGGATGCCTCTAGCTTACACAGTGGCCATTTCTAGGAGCAGCTTCAATTGGGGAGCCATCATTTCCATGCAGCTAAGCATCTTCATACAGCAGCCTCAGATGTCGAAGGAAGGAGAGACACTTGCCTTCTACATGGCTTCATATTTACTAGATATCATGTGTGCCAGAAACATTTTTGTCGCCATGAACCCGAGATGGCACATCGCAAAACTCCTGGTTCATGTATATTTTATCATCCTATGGGAGAACAAGTACAAAAAATATTACTCTCTCATCTGCAACGAATTCATCGCACATATTTATTTTATTCTTTTCAAGAAGGAGTGTCTGAGACTATCGGTTGTGGCCAAAAAGATGATATCAAAAGTAGGCCACTGGTACTTGTTTGAGCGCGATACCTACACTAGAGTGTTCGAGGCCACCGGGGCACCTCATCTCCTATCGACGCATGTCCCTGACCGGCTTGTAGTAGGGGAGATATGCTACTAGACCATCCTACAAGGCTACAACGCCACCCTGGTCAAGGATAAAAAGAAGGCGTTTATACCTTATGGATTCCATGTAGGCTTCTACTTGGTGAAAGACACCACTTAAGACAAACTACAAGGGCTGAACCAATTAGAGTTCATATTCCAGACTGGTCAATTTCGCAAGCACGAACCAAAGGGTCATGAAACACGCTTCTCAAGTGTCATCCTGTTGTCCATACTCCCACGACAAATTTGAAGATGAAGTCTTCATAGAAAATGCCTAAGACTGGGATGAGGTGGTGGCAAGGATGGCTGACCCCAAAATGACAAGGTTCATAGCCGTGAGTCTGGATGAATAGATGACAACCATAGAGAAATCGGCTCAAGAGGGCCTCAGAGCTAGAGAAGAAATGATAGCGGTCGAAGCAACAGTTCCCCTTATAGCAGCTAAAGCAGAAGAGGCCCCCCTGGTAGCCTCGATGTAAGATAGAGGTTTCCCTATGACTCAAGATGTGTGGGAGAGGGGGCTACTCATGATATAACAGGCATAGTAGATAATTGATCAGCTGCAAAATGACCCGAACCTCACAGGAATGACAGGGTCCCCTGATGACAACCCAAATGAAATCCAGATAGGACCAAGCAGCCCTAAATTGATAGACATCGATGAAATCATTGGGTTATATGACCCTGAAATCACAATGTCGCATGTCGGTGGGTGTTTCGAATCAGCCAGAGACAGTCAGGGTATCAGTGGGAGCAAGTGAACCAGACCCCCTCCCTGAATTAATAAACATTTATGATAATGAAGAGAGCCCGCAGGTATCCCTGGTGACCTCTGTATAGATCATAGAGTAAAATGAGCCAGAGAAGACATCTTCCCCAGCTCCGGATGCTCGAATTTAGGGCCTTCCACAGAATGAACAAGAAGTCAAGAGTGTCTTAGACACTAAGCTACCCAATGCACTGGAGACCCAAGCAGAGAGTCTGAAGGATGGGCCAGAGACGGTCGAACAAAAGGGAGAAGCTCCACGGAAAGAAATCGGTGTCTCAACCATCGATAATCAAGTAAGTACCAAGCCTACCCCTGATGTCTCAATTTCAATTGGTACTCAAATTCCCGATGAGCGACAAACAGAAGACGGGACTTCGGAACACAAGGAAGAAGTTCAAGACCCCAGTCTTGAAAAAATATACACCATCGGGAGCCTGGGAAATATGCTCACCTGGGGAGATCAGCAAATCCCTGAACCCGTGGATGAAGTCACTGACATACATACCATCACTTATGACCAGAAAAGGAAAGTTATTTTGCAAAGGACCACTAAGAAGAGGAGGATCACTCTTGATCGCTCCATCCTCATCACCACGGAGGAAAATATGATCAACACAGAGCATGCCAAGACGTCTGAACTTATCGACGTAGGGATGGAAATCACAGATGCCACCCTAGATATAGAAAAAAGGGATGAAGAGGAGTTGGTTTCTACTTTGAAAGAATTGGAACATTTGCGCCACTTGGTGAAATATTACCAGGACACCACACAAGTTGCAGTGTACCTAAGGAGCGAATTCAAGGAGGCCTACAATAAGTTTACAGATGAACGACACCTATTCACTGCAAGGATCACTGCAAGGATAGCCGAGTTGCAAGAAGACACCCTCATGGCGCTGGCCATGTGCAAAGATATGGAGAGGTGGTACGAGAAAGCACAACAAGCCATGGAAAGGGTTGACTATATCAACGCGGTTCAACGGGGCTGAGATACAGAAGAGCACTACATCTAGGTGTTAAAAGAGAGAATCCTTGATCGCATAAAGAAATCGACCGAATATTAATCAAAAATGGTTCATGAACCTCATCAGGAAATCCAGGACAAATGGACCAAGTGGGAGAAAAGTTGGATCAAGATCAACTGAGTAATGAAAGACATCGGGCTCCCTGAGTTTGGCACACCCGATGACTTTTTCGACTTTCGCGACATAGTCAAGTCGCATGCCGAACAAGAATCATCATGGTTCGAGGAAATAGAAAAGGTGACAGACATGGCGCCAAGTCAGGTGCAACAGTTCATGGAGCAACCGATCAAAGATCAGGCTATGTTGAAACAGTTAAGTGCCAGAATAGTCAAGTATCGGGCACAAACGGTAGAGATAAGAGAGATTCACTCGACCCCAATTTAACAGCATAGATTCTTGTATGCAAACACATGCGAGGATATCTTCATCAAGTGGTCAAAGTACGAGAATATTCACCCACTTAAGTGAGATCTTGAGATGACTCTTAGAAAGACTGATAGAAGAAAGTGCCATGTGGCGAGTTTTGTTTTACCTAGTTGCACTTTAATAGTTATTTTTAGTTAATAGTATGTTATAAATAGGAGGATCGACCCATTAGCAAGAGGTCGATGGTTGTTACAAAGAACCTCATTTTTGGTTTGGTAAAGAACTATTTCCTTTAATTGAGAAGTCTCGTTTCGGACCAGAGACAAGTTTGTATTTTTTTCATCAAAAGCGTGTATGATTGGATGTGGAGAAGAATTATTTCTTATTTTGTCTCATGAATGGATGTTGTAACGAGTAAGAGCTACTAAATTTGTTGATAAGTTATCTGATTCAATGTTTTACAGTTCTTGTCTTTAATGGTGAAGATAAATCGTTGTGTTATTATGTGATTGATGATTAGAGTTAAGTGAATTATTTTACTTGTCATCATTTATTACATGCATGTTTTCTTCTGATAAAATGTATCTCAGTCAGTAATTGGAATACCCGCACGGTTAATGTATTAGTACTAGGCATGTGGTAGACGATCATTGTCTGCATGCTAGAGCGAAAGGGTTATCCCAAGCTCAGCCTCTTCTCTAGTAGCTAAACTTGTTCCCACTTTGTTACCTAGTTGGTTTATACCAGATTTTATCTTATGTTGGTCCAGCCTAAGAGAAAATACAAAAAGAGAATGCCTGAACTGAAGGAGAGACCTTGGCAAGAAAACATAAAGCCCATCGATTAATTGGCCGGATCACAAGATATGGAGAACCATTCCACCATTAAACACTGCAGAGTCTAATTGGGCCTTGGTGGTGGGTTTGGTTCATATTGTTGAGTTACAGGGATTTAGGACCCTCAACAGAATTGGCGCTAAAAGGAGGGATGAGAATGAATGGTTGAATATATATTTCAAATAATATTTCAAACAGCCTATTGATTCAAAACAGCCCACATGCATGGCTAGTCATTCCCAAGACAACCCACACACATTGAGTACTCCCGAAACGAGTAACTTTCCCCAGCACAAGGATTAAAATTTGTTCCCTGATATACCCCATGCTCTTCCTCATGAAGAATTGAACCAATTCAGAAGAATCATAAGAGCTTACACTCGACAGATCGAAGCATTTCCATTAGCCCCGTTGCTTCCTCGAAGAAAACAAATAAGCAGACCAGTGGTCGAGTGCCCTGACCAGGTTTTTGTGCACACAGTAGAAGACCTGATAGATTTATCTCTCACTGAAATCAAACATCCTCTTAATCTAATACCTGAAACACCAGCCGACAACTTCTCCGAGCCCGACGAGTTTTCGGAAGAAGAAGGGTTTAACTCACAATCTGAAGACATGGAAGATAACCATGGCCATGATGAAGAAATAGGAAACCCACCTCAGAATAATCAACCTTGGTTGGTAAGAGATGCTTTGGCCATCCCTGGATGAGTACATAACCTCCCCCGACATCCAGAGAAGTTACTCCCTAAATTTGACCCTGAAACCTCGGGATTTCCTAAAGACCATATCAAGAAATTCATACTAGCTATCAGACTGATGAATTTCCAACATGAAGACATAGTTTGCAGGTTGTTCCCCCACACTTTCGAGAATTCAGCCTCAGTATGGTATTTTAACTTACCTGTAGGATCCATAACTAGTTGGACGAAGTTTCAAAATGATTTTCTAAATAAATTTGCAGAAGAAAGTACTACAGGAGCTTTAATGGCTGAGTTGTTCGTCGCCACCATGAGTTCGAAGGAAAGGGTTAAAGACTTCAATAAAGATTCACAACCATCTTAAATCAATTCCAGCCCAAAGCTAAACCTACTCAAGAGTTAAAAATCAAAGTATACACTAATGCTCTCCCAGCTTCTATTTCCATGTTTGTGAAGAGGGCTACCAAACCAACCCTAGCTGAGAATTTTGAAGAAGCCAAAATTATAGAGTTCCAAATGAAAGGGTGCAAAGAAGGCCAGGTCTCGTTAGTTAAGAAAGAAGTTCAACCTCCTCCTAGGAGAGGACTCTTGTTGACTAGACCCCTGGGGAAACAAACAAAACAATCTCCTAAAAATGGAAGTGGGGACATAGAGGACCTACAACGCATGGTCAAAAAGCTATCAAACAAAATCATAGACATGAAGAGAAGTGGAGAGGAGGGAAACCAAGGCCAGAGGCCCTATAAGCCTTTCTTTAAAAGGAATCCACCTTTCAAATCAATTGAACCCCCTCTAGCCAACTTAAACATCGATCTATAGAATGTAGCATTTGACTCTTTCTGTACCTACCATCAAGAGAATCACTCTGAAATAGACTGCCCTCAATGGGTGCATGCCATGAATTTGATGGCCAACTGGTTACTCTATGAAGTCTCCCTGACCAAACAATCAAGTGGTTCAAGTTTGAATATTTACGATAAGGAATAAATTGTTCCACCATAAGAAACAACCATGTTGATATGGGATCCTGGCCTACCTATGCCTTCTGATGACCTGTTTTAGGTTCAAGAACCACCCACAGAAGTCTTGGTTGTGCAAACATGAAGTAGGGGTCAACCTGTCTCAAATGACCTTACTACGACCCCAATTTCAAGAGGGATACCAGCTCCATATCACCCGAAAGCACCTTTTTCCCCCCGAAGAAACCCTATAAACATCCATACACGAGAATCGCCCAAGATAGATTACAACATAGTATAAGATTTGAAGAAGTTGAAGGCTAATATATTAGTTATGGACATATGTAGAATCCCTCAGCAAAAAGAATTTATGTTACAAGCTTTGAAGTCAGTTGAAAATCCCACAACAAGCACTAACCAAAGGGGAAGTCTAACTCCCACATACCCAAGGAATAAACCAATTGTGAACGCCTGATCTGAAGATAAGAAGGGAAAACCTTTTTTCTCGTCGTTCCTTTTAACATTTGAAGTCTTCAACAGAAACCTCCATAATTGTTTGGTCGACTCAAGAGCATCTTCTAATGTTATGTCGTTGTCTATTTGCAAAAAATTAAACGCGGTACCTCTCAAGAGCGATAAACATGTGATACATATAGACAAAACCCAGGTGAAGGTCATGGGAGAACTCAAAGATGTAATGATCATAATAGTGACACACCCTAAATTTGTGCAAGTAATTGACATCATTGTAGTAGATATCCCAGAAGCTTATGGATTGTTATTAAGTCGAGATTGGTCTTAGAAGTTAAACGGATACTTTTGTACAGACTGGGCTCACCTTTGATTGTCATTAAAGGGACATGCAAATATGATCAGGATTGATAGGGAAAGATATCTAAAACATACTGTCATCGACTTAGAAACCCTTAATGAGCCCTCATCAACAGATTTTACCGTGTTAGGAAATTATTCCTGTGACTCTGATTTCGGGAATTTCTTTCCCCTCTCATCTGACATCCCTCTTACTCAAAACTCTGAAATGATTTTTCAAGAGAAATTGATGACGGCGGCAGAGGAAACCCTTTTATGTCAAGAAACTGCGCTAGAAATCATGGAACGAACAACCACAAAAGAGGAAAGTGACAAGGAAGAGGAAGCTGATAGGTTCTTCCCACAAGTCTAGACCTTATATTTTGATGTATCTAAATCACAAGAAAGGTCAGGAGCAGGTTACATCCTCATTGATCCGAAGGGTAAATGACATTTCCTATCCTATAGGATAGAATTCGAATGCACAAATAACACCGCAGAGTATGAAGCTCTAGTACAAGGGCTAAAGAAATCCATAGACTTAAAGGTCAAAGAATTGAAGGTTTTCAGAGATTTTGAAATCATTGTTAGGCAAGTAAGGAATACTATACATTGCAACTCTCCACACCTAAGGAATTACCAACATGAAGTGTACAGGCTAATAGAGCATTTCGAAGCTTTCAACATTACATCGATCCCTAGAGGAAAGAAAATTCTTGTTGATTCTCTGGACACCACTGCTTCAAGGCTATCACCTCTAGAAGATTATGAATCCTCCCGGTTCATTATGTAATTTCTCTACAAACCATCGGTGCACAACAATATTTCTAATTGGAAGTTCTTTGAAGGAGATGAACATATCATAAAAATTTTGACTAACCAAGATAATTTCAAAGACTTGGCTATTGACGATGAAGTATCCCAGGAACAATCAATAGAAATTAATCCTCAGACAGATCAACTGACTGACAAGTCGAAGTCTCACACAATATTGAAGGGAATAGCCAATTTAGAAAACCTTTTTGACCTAAGGGAAAGATTTAAGGGGTCAAAAAATGCGAAGACTGGTAGTTCTTGTCGCATGCATGAAACCATAAACCTCGAAACCCCAGAAAACCCAAAAAACGTAAACCTTAGCAAGACAATATATAAATAGGAAAGGAAGGCCTATCTCAAACTTTTCAGAAAATATCAAGATGTCTTTGCATGGTCCTACCGAGATTTGAAAACTTATGATCCCTGTATCATTCAACACACTATCCCTTTAAAGACTCAAGTAAAACCCTTCCAACAGAAACTCTGGAAGTACCACCCATCCATGGAGCCCCTCATCTGTCAGGAGTTAAAGAAACTGTTAGATGCCAAAATTATCTTCTAGGTTAGACACTCTGCCTGGGTAGCAAACTTGGTTCCTATAAGAAAAAAGTCTGGGGAAATCCGCCTATGTGTAGATTTCATAAATCTCAACAGACCTTCAAAAAAGGACAACTACCCAGTCCCACCAATGGATAAACTCTTGCAGACCGTGTCTGGCTCTGAGATTTTCTCCTTACTGGACGGTTTCTCAGGTTACAACCAGGTTCTAGTTTCAAAAGAAGACCACCTGAAAACTACCTTCTGAACCAAGTGGGGAACCTTTGCTTATAAATGTATGCCCTTTGGGTTAATCAATGTAGGGGAAACCTTCCAGAGGGCCATGAACGTAGCATTTCGGGGACTAATCAACAAGTGTGTATTATTCTACTTAGAAGATGTAACTATGTATTCAAAGAACAGAGAAGATCACATCCAACATTTAACCCATATTTTCGAAAGGTGTAGGAAATATGGTATATCCTTAAACCCTAAGAAAACTATTTTCGGTGTCGAGGAAGGTAAGTTGTTAGGCCATACTATATCTCAATCAAGCATTCACATAGATCCATAAATAATTAAGGCTATAGCTCAGCTTCCATTACCTCACAACAAAAAGGCTATGCAATCGTTCTTCGGGAAAATAAACTTTGTGAGGAAATTCACCCTCGATTTCGTGGAAACTATCAAACTCCTACAAAAAATGATTCGTAAAGATGTTGAGTTCAAGTGGGATGATGAACGAAAGAAGGCTTTCAGTGATATTAAGACTGTAATATACCAGGCCCCAGTGTTGCGAAGCCCCGACTTCAACAAAGATTTATTCCTCTATACTTTCACCTCTGACCAATCGTTAGTCGCAGTACCAACTCAGAAGGATGATGACAACAATGAGGCCTTGGTTTCATTCATGAGAACTAATCTCCAAGGTGTCGAACTAAATTATCCTGCTATAGACAAGCAGGCATATGTGGTTTACAAGGCAGTAAAACATTTCAGAGCTTACATCCTCAAGAACCATACCAAAGTCATCGTGATTCACCCTGCAGTCTAATCCCTATTTACTCAACAGTAGATGGGGGAAAGAAGAGGAAATTGGATGGCAGTGGTCCAAGAATTTCACCTAGATATAAAACATGCTAAATTGGTTAAGGGACAAGGGTTATGAAAACTGGCAGCTGAAGCCTAGGACCAAGTAAATGAAGACCCCGGATGGGAGAATGAATTGGAATTATGGTGTGGTGAAGTTTCATACATCTCCCCAGGACAAGAGCCTTGGTACGAGAAATTGACTTATCTCCTGCATCATAGGACTTACCCAGAAAACCTAAACCCTAGGGAAAGGAGAGCCCTCGGGTTAAAATCCACACAATATCGCCTCATAAATTTAGTACTCTTCCATTTTAATTATGATGGGGTACTTTTAAGATGTCTCGAATGTAAAGATGCAGACAAAGTTCTGAAGGAACTCCATGATGGTCCTGTCGGTGGACATTTTGCAGGAAACACCACCGCTCATAAGTTACTGAGAGCTGGATATTATTGGCCCACTTTGTTCAAATATGCTCACACATACGCTAGAAGTTGTAAAACTTGTCAACTAAGCGTTGGGAGGGAGAAGAGAGAAGTTGCCCCACTCCAACCGGTGGTCGTTTCTAGGCCTTTTGAGCAATGTGGGTTAGATATCATAGGATAAATTACACCAAGTTCCTCAAAACAACATAGGTACATACTTACCGCCATCGATTATTTCATGAAATGGGAAGAGGCCATCCCTCTGACTCATCTAAACGAGAAGGTGGCAATCCAATTCATAGAACAACAACTAATCACAAGGTTCAGTGTCCCTTCTATCCTTGTTTTTTATAATGAAGCTAACTTTTCTTCCACCCTATTAATAGAGTTTTCTCTAGACAAAGGAATCATAATTAGATACTCTACAAATTATTATCCGCAAGGAAACGAAGCGGCAGAATCAACTAATAAGAACCTAGTTAGGATATTGAAGAAAACGATTGCAGACAACCAAAGGAATTGGCATAATCTACTCCATAACGCTTTATCGGAAGATAGAGTTACACCCAAGGAAGCTATAGGGAATTCCCCATACTTTCTATTATACATACAAGAATCCATTCTCCCAAATGGGATATATCTTCCATCTCTTCAACTTGCTCAAGAGTCCAGAGGGCATCCCTCATCAATCTTACAACAAAGAATTGACACCCTGCTCATGTTAGAGGAAGAAAGCGAGAAAGCTAAATCAAAGTTCATATCCCACCAGCAAATACTTAAAAGTTGGTTTGATAAGAAGAAGGCTAAAGAGAATAATCTTGAAATAGGAGATTTAGTTCTAAAGTGGGACAGAGAAAATTAGCCTAAAGAAAGACATTCTAAGTTTCAAAATCTATGGCTCAGACCTTTCCAGGTGGCCGATAAGATTGGGGTAGGCACCTATCGACTGAAGAATCTGAGGGGGGAACCTGACGCCCTCTTGGTGGATGGCCAAGCCCTAAAAAAATATTTCCATTAAAATATATATATATATATTAATTTTTTTGTGTTTATGTTTTTACAATGTTTATTTCGATTGTGAAACACATTTTTGTTTTATCTTTTGCTATTATACTTTTTGTGCTTTTGAAGATTGTGTTTAGAAAGATAATGATTGACCTCAAATCATGCGATATGGAAAACTTTGTTCCCAACTCGTCATTCACATACAACACAAGAAACGTTGAGGAACCTGTGGTTGTTTCGAGGGGTTCTCTATCTAACCTACGCAGATGAACAACTTTGGAGAAATGAAAAAGTGTCCACTTGGTGTCCTGGTAAAACCTTAAGGGAAAGATGGTAAGTTGGAAAGGACTACATGCACCTCAGAGACAAAGCTAGTGAGTTTCACCTTAATCATCTTATTTTTTGCAAATAACAGAAATCCTCCACTCCCACTCGCTCAGGGCATTCTGCCAAAATAAAAGTTAATTATATCAAAAGAGGGCACAGTAGGAGAGGGTATGCAGATATCTTCATCAGGGCTATGGACGCTCATTGGCAGTGGAGTAAGGTATATGACGTCTGGGTGACTCTGTCGGGGCTATAGACGCTCGATGGCAGCGGAGAAACACAGTAGCAAATGAATATGAGTAACTAAAAGGCCTAGTGCCACTAAATGCTTTACTAGACTCTTGTCAAAAGGGGCATGAGTCAAGGATAAAGGAAAAGAAGGCGGAATAAAGGTTAAAAAACCCCACAGGCAGGCCCAGATGCATCAACCGGGGGAATTTCAAATGCAAGGGTAAAATAAGCTCTGATGAAAACCATTTAAGTTCCTAACCAGATTTTGCATCAGCCAAACCCGAGGAAGGAACAAATTTTCTTCTTTCTCCCAGTAAGTCGACATTTATTAAGCACTCAACACACCCTAAAAAGCCTATGTCATTTTTTACTTTTTGGGTACCACTTGATCTTCGCACTGTCTATTTCGACTTCAATTCTTTGTGAAAATGTTTTTCCTTTGATTATTATCATGACTCTTATTATATTTTCAAGACTATTTTGAACTTATGAAACCCCATGACTTAAGCCTTAACACCCGAACAAAGAATCAAGAGCTAAGACATTTCACCCGACACACTCAGTTTCGGCATCGGAAGGAATCCAAAGAAGGATAAGAATCACTCAGGAAACCTCAATCGTCGAGTGTCGATCTTCATCGACATCGGCAAAAGTAATTTTTTGTTTGGCCAAAGTTTCTGCATAAAGATATCGCTGAGAGCCGATCCTCTTTGGCATCGGTAAAAGACGAAGAGAGTAAATGTTAACGAAGAAAGAAACGATATCGCCGATAGCCGATACTCGATGCGCCTATCGGAATCGGGGAAGACCTAAAAGGATCACGACAGACTTTGTGACCACGCTAAAAAGTTTCCCCAATCGTCGATCCTCAATGCACTTCACCATCGGGACTTCTTGAAGAAGATAATCCGTAGAAAAAAAACATGTGATAGGTATCGTCAATCACCGATCTCATATACTTTTCGGCATCGACACTTTAAGGTATGTTTTAAACCAAATAACTTAATGAAAACCCCGACTCCGATTAATACACACGGATTAGGCCACCTGTCTTCAACACCACGTGTCTTTTCCAGATTGGAGAACCATACAGTCTAGTTTTACCCCGAGTCATTCTTGGTTCCCTAGGTCCAAGTCGCACCTCCGAGTCAGTTTTTCCACATCAACATTGTATGATAAGATTGATCGACGTCGGAGCTTTTTGTGAGGGACATCGACGAAAACATTCATAGCGCATTCTCGATCCCCGATCCACCCACTGAGAAAGAGACATGATCGGACGTCTTAGCGCTAGATACGATTAGATTCGGAGAATTTAAGAGACTAATTAATTCCAAATCTTGCATAGACTAATCAACACGACCGTTTGAAATCACTGATAGACCGCATCACCCTTGCACCTCCGCCATAACCCCACGATGAATTTAAGTTACAGAGATTCGGCGGAAGATTTGTTCTAAATTGCACTCATCACCTGAATTCAATGGTTGATGCGACACGGTAAGTTCTTCATTGGTTTACATCCTCTCGATCCGTGGTAATTGGAATCATTCTGCACGCTAGGAAATTCATGGTATCGGGAGAAATGAGACGAGCAATTCGAGAGCTACAAAGATTTCGTGAGTATCAAATAACCAGTTTTAGCAAGCTTTACAAGTATGTACCAAGTATGTGGATTTTTTTATGTTTACAATTCATATATATGTTTATCCAGTGTTTCTCTATGTGTAGTCTCTAAAGATTTATTTCTATTGCATGAATAATGCCTCCAAGAAAGTCGACCACTAGATGATCGTCGAGGGTGTCGAAGATGAAAGAACTAGAATTAGGTGAAGGCTCCTCTCCAGGGGCCAAAAGACAATTGGAATTCACGCAAAGACAGGAGCTGGTCATCAAAACATCGACAAAGAAAGATTCCGTTCAGCCTCTAGCCTTTGGATATATAGAGGCAAGCATAGGGTCCAAAACGACACTCCCGCATTGGGGAGAACTCTTTAATAATATCAGTCGGGAGGAATACTCGGAATACATCCCACACAACAATATTGATTTCATAGCACTCGATGATGAAGTGTTCCCAAACATTCGATGCTCATACCTACATATGGTGGCTAGCAAAACCCTTGTATTTCCCTCTGTCAAACTCCTAAAGTGGCTCATTGACCAACCAGACATACAAAAATTCTTGACAAATGACGACAATGGTGGGTGTGTCGAAGTGTTTCTTCCGGTAGAGGTCCAAAAGTATTACAAGCTTAGCGGCCCTAAGGAGCGACTAAACACTGCTTTCATTGTAAAATTCTATGAGCACAATGACACCAGTTGGGTGATGGCCTCATGGTGGAGAGAAGATAAGAAATACACCAACTGGAGCACCAGCTAGTACTAGACGGCCAACTTAAGAGAGCCATAGATCTACCTGATGGCTCTAATCTGTCGATTGTATGGGGAGAAAGACTACTCCAGATTTTTAGAGGCATGGATGCCTCTAGCTTACACAGTGTCCATTTCTGGGAGTGGCTTCAATTAGGGAGCCATCATTTCCAAGTAGGTGAGAATCTACATACAACAGGCTCAGACACCGAAGGAAGGAGAGACACCAACCTTCTACATGGCTTCATATTTACTAGATGTCATGTGTGCCAGAAATATTTTTGTCCGCATGAACCTGAGTTGGCACATCGCAGAACTCCCAGTTCATGTATATTTCAGCATCCTATGGGAGAACAGGTACAAAAAAATTACTCTCTCATCTGCAATGAATTCATCGCATGTATTTATTTTTTTCTTTTCAAGAAGGAGTGTCCAAGACTATCGGTTGCAGCCAAAAAGATGATATCAAAAGTAGGCCACTAGTACTTGGATGAGTGTGATACCTTCATTAGAGTGTTTGGGGCCACCAGGGCACCTCATCTCCTACCAGCACATGTCCCTGATCAGCTTGTAGTAGGGGAGATATGCTACCAGACCATCCTGCAAGGTTACAACGCCACCATGGTCAAGGATTAAAAGCAAGCGTTTATACCTTATGGATTCCATGTAGGCTTCTACTTGGTGAAATACATCACTCAAGCCAAACAAGAAGAGTTGAGCCAATTGGAGTTCAGATTCCAGACCGATCGATTCCGCAAACACAATCCAAAGGGTCTATTCCTGAAACACTATTCTCAAGTGTCGTATTGCTGGCCATACACCCACGACAAATTTGAAGATGAAGTCTTCACAAAAAATGCCCAAGACTGGAATGAGGTGGTGGCAAGGATGGACGACCCTAAAATGACCAGGTTTAGAGCCATGAGTCTGGATGAAAAGATGAAAATGATAGACCAATCGGCTCAAGAGGCCCTCAGATCCAGAGAAGAAATGATAGCGGTCAAAGCGGCAGTTCCCCTTGTAGCGGCCAAAGAAACAAAGGTCCCCATGGTAGCCCCGG
The DNA here is from genome assembly GCA_010110895.2 of Picea sitchensis. NCBI lineage: Eukaryota > Viridiplantae > Streptophyta > Pinopsida > Pinales > Pinaceae > Picea > Picea sitchensis. The sequence continues at coordinate 10,789 of SNQJ01S0077573.1, read as the reverse complement.
TGCAAGATATAGGTTTCCCTATGACTCAGGATGCGTGGGAGAGGGGTTTACTCATGATATAATAGGCACAGTGGATAATTGATCAGCTGCAAGATGACACAGACCTCACAGGAATGACAGGGTTCCCTGCCGACAACCCAAATGAAATCCAGATAAGCCCAAGTGGCCTTGAATTGATAGACATCGATGAAATCGTTGTGTTAGATGACCCTGAAATCACAACGTCACAGGTCGGATCACCGATGGGTGTTTTGGCTTAGCCAGAGACAGTCGGGGTATCAGTGGGAGCAAGTGCACTAGACCCCCTCTGTAAATTAATAAACATTTATAATGATGAAGAGAGCCCGAAGGTATCCCTGGTGACCCCTGTACAGATCGTAGAGGAAAATGAGCTAGAGAAGACATCTTCCCCAGCTCTCGATGCTCAAATTCAGGGCCTTCCATAGAATCAACAAGAATTTGAGAGTGTCTTAGACACTGAGTTGCCCAATGCACTGGAGACCCAAGCAAAGAGTTCGAAGGATGGGCTAGAGACAATCGAACAAACGAGAGAATCTCCATGGTAAGAAATCGGCGTCTCAATGACTGATAATCAAGTAAGTACCGATACTTCCCCCAATGCCTCAATTTCAATCGGTACTGAAATTCCCAATGAGCGACAAACAGAAGCCGGGACTTCGGAACACAAGGAAGAAGTTCAAGACCCCAGTCTTGAAAACATATACACCATCGAGAGCCTGGGAAATATGCTCACCTGGGGAGATCAGCAAATCTCTGAACCCATGGATGAAGTCATTGACATACATGCCATCGCTTATGACTGGAAAAGGAAAGCTATTGTGCAAAGGACCACCAAGAAGAGGAGGATCACTCTAGATCACTCCATCCTCATCACCACAAAGGAAAATTTGATCAACACAGNACCCATGGATGAAGTCATTGACATACATGCCATCGCTTATGACTGGAAAAGGAAAGCTATTGTGCAAAGGACCACCAAGAAGAGGAGGATCACTCTAGATCACTCCATCCTCATCACCACAAAGGAAAATTTGATCAACACAGAGCATGCCAAGACGTCCAAACTTATCGGCGCAGGGATGGCAATCACAGATGCCACCCTGGATAGAGTAAAAAGGGATGAAGAGGAGTTGGTCACTACTTTGAAAGAATTGGAACATTTGCGCCACTTGGCGAAATATTACCAGGACACCGCACAGGCTGCGGTGTACCTAAGGAGTGAATTCAAGGAGGCCTACAACAAGTTTATAAATGAACAACACCTATTCAATGCAAGGATAGCTGAGATGCAAGAAGACACCCTCATGGCGCTGGCCACGTGCAAAGATATGGAGAGGTGGTACGAGAAAGCACAACAAGTCATGGAAAGGATCAACTATATTAGCATGGTTCAACAGTGTCGAGATACAGAAGAGCACGACATCTGGGTGTTAAAAGAGAGAAACCTTGATCGCATAAAGAAATCAGCCAAATATTGGGCAAAAATGGATCAAGAACCTCATCGGGAAATCCAAGAGAAATGGACCAAGTGCGAGAACAGATGGATCAAGATCAACCAGGTAATGAAAGACATTGGGCTCCCCAAGTTTGGCACACCCAATGACTTTGTTGACTTGCGTGACATAGTCAAGTCGCATGTCGAACAAGACTCATCATGGGCCAAAGAAATAGAAAAGGTGACATACATGGCATCAGGTCAGGTGTGAGAGTTCATGGAGCACTCAATCAAATATTGAGCTATGTTGCAACAGTTAAGTGTCAGAATAGTCAAGTATCGGGCACAAGCAGTAGAGATAAGAGAGACTCACTCGGCCCCAATGGAACATCATAGATTCCCATATGCCAACACATGCGAGGATCTCTTCATCAAGTGGTCGAAGTACGAGAATATTCACCCACTTAAGTGAGATCCTGAGATGACTCTTAGAAAGACTAATAGAAGAAAGCACCATGTGGCGAGTTTTGTTTTACTTAGTTGCACTTTAATAGTTATTTTTAGTTAATAATATGTTTTAAATAGGAGGATCGACCTATTAGCAAGAGGTCGATGGTTGTTACAAAGACCCTCATTTTTTGTTTGGTAAAGAACTATTTCAGAGTTGTCTTTAATTGAGAAGTCATATTTGGGATGAGAGACAAGTTTTTTTTTGTTTCATCAAAAGTGTGCATGATTGGATGTGGAGAAAAATTATTTCTTATTTCGTCTCATGAATGGATGTTGTAACGAGTAAGAGCTACTAAATCTGTTGATAAGTGATTTGATTCAATGTTTTACAAGTCTTGTCTTTAATGATGAAGATAAATCGTTGTGTTATTATGTGATTGATGATTAGAGTTAAGTGAATTATTTTACTTGACATTGTTTATCGCATGTATGTTTTCTTCTAATAAAATGTATCTCAATCAGTAATATACCCGCATGGTTAATGTATTAGTACTAGGCCTATGGTAGATGAACATTGTCTGGATGCTAGAGTGAAAGGGTTATCCCAAGTTCATCCTCTTCTCCAATAGTTAAACTCGTTCCCACTTTGTTACATAGTTGGTTTATACAGACTTGTATCTTATATCGGTCCCACCTAAGAGAAAACACAAAAAGAGAACGTTTGAACTGAAGGAGAGACCTTCACAAGAAAACGTAAAGCCCGTCAATTAATTGGTCGGATCACAAGATCTGGAGAACAATTCCACCATTAAGCGTTGCAGAGTCTAATTGGGCCTCAGTGGCGGGTTTGGTTCTTGTTGTTGAGTTAAAGGGATTTAGGACCCCTCAACACTTAGTTCTAAATAAAAACATCAAAAACCTCATTCTGCAGAAGCCTCAACTAGTAATTCTGAAGTTAAGTTAGAAAATCTGGAGGAGGTAATTCCTGAAGTAAAACAATATGATATAAAGGGAGAAAATTTCGAGAATACTCCTATCTCTTTGATAAACACTTTTACGAGTGAGAATAAATAATCTTCTTCAATTCTTAATACCGTCTATATGCCACCAATTCTTAGTCTTCCTAAAGTAAAAAAAATTGTCTCTGAAAATCCTGAATATCACTCTTTATACTCAGGCTCATCTCTTCTTACTTCCCCCTTTTATCCATATATCTTATCTGAAATACCAAGCTCAAGCTCCCATTTTCCAACTAATTTTTATTTTGCATCCCTCTCACGAGATCTAGCAAAACTCTGATCTCACCTTCCTGGAGCAATTAAAGATCTAGTACATTAGTATTTTGAAATATTTGATAATCTTTAGTATAGCCCTAGTATCTCTTCTTCTAAAATTTCAATGGTTGGTGTTGGAATTGCAGGAGGTGGTGGGGCTGGTGGAAATATAAATCCACCACCACCTCCTCCGAGGATTTTTTCCAAAGTCGTTTCTAGATATGCTCCCTTATCCCTTCATGTTGTTCTACATAATCTACCTGAGAATTATATGAAGAGTCTACCTAAATTTATGGGAGAGGAGGATTTAACAGCCACAGAGCATATAACATTTTTCGATCAATTTGAGGATATTCTCGGTATTGAACATGAAGACGTTTACAAGAGACTGTTAGTACAGACTTTTGAGGGACAAGTTAGAACTGTGTTTAGGGGACTTCCTGCAAATTCTATACCATCATATGATGATTTAGAGACTTCTTTCTTAAGACAGTGGGGTGAGAAAAAGAATCATTTATATTACTTAACTGAATTCAGATATTTAAGGAAGAAAACATCTTAAACTGTTTCATAATTTATCCAAAGATTCAATAAACTTTATAGAAAAATCCCAGTTGAAGTAAAACCTTCTCAACCAGCTGCTAAAGTTACTTTTGCAGGGGATTTTAATTCATATTTTTCTTTACTTTTAAGGGAAAGAAGATCCACAACTTTGGCCAGAATGCAAGATGATGCTATCGAAATTGAATAAAATATGATGGCATCAGGAAATTTGAAAACAAAAATTGAGATGGGAATAAGAGAACCTAGAAGGTTTAAAGAACAAGCAGGACCCTCCAGTTTTGGAAAAAACACACAAGAAGAAAGATGGATGAAACGGCTAAGATCATTAAATATTTATCAAACAAAATTTCCAAGATGGAAATTGAGAAAGCCAAACCTGATCCATATGTTAGAAATCAAAACCAATTTAGGAGAAACCTTAATACAAACCCTCATATTCAACAGAGGCAAATAAAGAATGAGGAACAAAAGATTCAAGATCCTTTTAAAACAAAAAATCTTATACAAGGAGATGATGTTAAATATTATGATGAATTATAGGAAGATATAAAAAATCTCAGTGATGATGATGTCCAACCTCATTTAACTAAATAAGACTATGAAAAATCTTTAAATATTGGATCATTATTTGATGAACAAAATATCAATAACTTGGGAAATTCTACAACTCAATATAAAGACCTTGTTGATTCAATAATCACTGAGATTCATAATAAATATAATTTAAGTTCAAGGGAAAAGACTTTCACTACCAATCCACCAAAAAATCTCTTGTCACAGAATAAAGCAAATGAAGCAGTGGTTTCAAAATCACCTACTGAACTACAAGTTGCTCAAATAAAGCAAGTTGAAACTAAAGCAACACAAACTAAAAATATGGAGAAAAAAGAAGTTGAAGTTCAGACCAAAGATTTAGAAAAGTCAATAAGTATCTTCAATCTTGAGAATGAATTGAATAAGATTAAAATTCCATTTCGTCTAGTTGAACTTGCTAGAAATATGGTTTATAAGAAGGATATTTCAAAGGTAATTAATTTTCCAGATGCAAAATGCCAAGATGATAGTATTAACTTGCAAGATGAGGAATGAATGATTATGTTTGGACCAAATATTGAAAATGATAAAGAATCAGTTACTCCATTTTATATCACTCTTACCGTGCATGATCATTTGTTACACAACTGCATGTTAGATTCAGGTGCTTCACATAATTTGATGCTAAAAATAATAATGGAAAAATTGGGCTTCCAAATTACCAGAACTTATCAGGATTTATACTCTTTTGACTCCAAAAAGGTTAAGTGTCTGGTTATGATTAAATATTTAGTTATAAATCTAGCTCTAATTCTAGTGAAAAGCACTTATGGATGTGGTGGTAGCTGACGTTCCTGCAAAATATGGCATGCTTTGATCCAGATTATTTTCAGCATGAAATGAGAGTGGATATATAATAAATAAATGTACAAAGATGTATCAAATATCCAAAAATATAACATAAATATATCATAGATATAAACACACAGATACAATAATACACAATTTCTATTAATGTGTGAAATGTACAGAACTATAAAAATACAAAGTGAAAGACTAGCTAGAATGGTGACAACTTATCTCTGAGAAGAGATGTGATGGTTACTCGCATTTTCAAGAAGATAATTTACGATTAGGCTCTAAAGGCATTTTTAACATAAAGAAAATCCAAAACCATTACCCTGGAAGATGAAAATCCAATAGTTTTGTGGAACCCGTTTTGGGTAGTTTGGTGTATCAACTTCTCGGGGGTGTAACTTTCGCATACGATCTTTGTTTGGGGTGCACGATAGCTCATTAGAAAGGTATATATGATTAATACACATGTTTATATCAAAATCTGACTCTATTTATAGTCTAACTATGTCAATCCCTAAAAACATTGTTTAGGGCCTCAAAACAATCCAAAAGTTTGGGACTCGAAAACAAGGAACAAAAGTGCCAACTGAAACTGTCAAGATGAGCCAATTGGAATAGGTGGGTGGCCATTGATATCCACCTAGATCAATCCTCCCTCCTTAGGAAGAAACGGTCTCCATTTCATTGAGTTCCTAGGGGAGAGGGGAAAACGATTACTGTAACTGAATCTTGGTGCACTGCTTTCCTTTTTGGAGACGTCGCGCTACTTGGCTGTGGAAGGCTGCCATGAACCTGCTGTTGGCGGGGTTGAATCTGTTCAACCAGTCGAGCTACATGAGATGTCTATGTATAGAAGGAATATTTTTTCTTTGTTGTAGTCTTTTATACCCGCTTCTATTGGATAGAAAGTGCTTGGGCCAAGGTTGTAGTGGTTGTAGTATCCTTATGTTCACCTTTTGAATAGATTATGAAGAAGCTAAATTTTGTAGTATGAGATACTACCATGTGGCACTGTTTAGGTGAGACAGTAGTTTGAATTACCTCTGGTATTATGTAGAGATGACCCCCCAGAGTAAAAATGACACTATGGGGTCGAGACTCATAAATAGCATGGCACTTCCACATATATGGCTAGCCTAAGAGAACATCACAGACATCTAGTGGGGAAACATCACATAATACCTCATCCTTGAAGGCCTAGATATCATATGACAATCGACACTACTGGCTAACACAAATATCTCGTCCCTGGCGAAGCCACCCGATGTTGTATGGTTGTGGGTGTGGTGTTGTCGACAATCCCAACTATTTGACAACCTATGCTAAGATGAGGTTCTTCTCGCTTCCGCTATCAACAATAAAATGAAGCAGGGTCCCCTTCACCCACATCTATGAATGAAAAATGTTCTCCCCCTCTTCAGGATCTGTTGGTTCTTATGGTTGAATTGTTGTGGTCATGACAATAACAGTGGGATCTGCGTCAATGATCTGTCTTTGATCAATATTTTCTAAATTGGATTTTGAATCATGTTTCGGCTCCTTGTCTTTGATATTGGCCACAAATGATTGTTTTGAATGACATTCATCGGTGTTTTTCCAGGGGATTTTGTGGAAATCACACCATTTTTCGGTGTCCTTCTTCGTCTTTTTGTGACCCTTCTTTTCTTGTGGCTTGTACTAGTTTTTGAGAGGCTATTTGTTAGGGTCTTCTTTGTTGGCATATTTTATAGGAAGAGTGTGCTTGTCAATGATGGAAAGAACAACATCATCAGTGGAAAACAGGAAAAGCATAAGCTCAGGAGGAGAAGCGAACAGTATGCAAAGATCAAAGCTCAAAAGGGAAAGCACACTACTGAAACGTGATCAGGGGAAAACGATTGAGAATTCGATTATCTGAATACCCATCAGCCGTCAGATCACTTTAAGCGGAAGGATAGGATAAGTGGGGCAAAATTATTGAGAATCTGATTATCCGAATACCCATCAGCCTTCGGATCACCTTAAGTGGAAGGACAGGATAAGCAAGGATTGAGATCTGAGATCTCGATCACCCAAATTTCCATCAGTCGCCGGATCAAATTAAAAGGAAAGATAGGATAAGCAAAGATGGAGAATCGTTGGATTTAATCCAAATAAAAGTTGCATTGCAGACAGATCGAGCCATTGATCTAAGATATTGATCAAACGAACGTCATTCGTTTCAGGTCTAAAGTTATGAGGAGTTTATGCTCTGGAGAAATCACTTCAAGAATTTCCAGTTGAGATTTGAAATACCTGAAGCCCGGAGACCCGGAGAGCCGAAATACATTCTCAACGGTCGGATCATCCAAATTAGATATCAGTTGTCAGATCATCCGAAGAATATCTCAAGAGTTAGAAAGTCCAAAGTGAATCTGGGTCGTCTGATCCAGAGCATCGGTTTGAGATTTGAAATCCCTGAAGTTTGGAGAGCCGGAGAGCTGAAACAAAATCTTAGTTGTTGGATCATCAGAAGTAAATCTCAGTCGTCAGATCACCCGAATAAGATATCAAGTGTTAGATCATCCGAAGTGAATCTGGGTCGTCTGATCCAGAACGTCAGTTTGAGATTTGAAATCCTTGAAGTTCGAAGACACTAAGAGCCTAAATAAATCCTCGACCGTCGGATCATCCAAAGTAAATTTCAGTCATCAGATCATTCTAAAGTGGAAGGACGGGATAGGTTATAAGAAGGGCATGCTAATCTCAGCAGTGGATAATCAGGCACTCAAATCTACAGTCGACAGGGCATATCGAACGCCCCCCACCCAACCTTTATCCCTTTAACCATGGGGGGGGATCCGAGTTGGTGGTATTTTCCATGTGGGACCCTCATACGTGTCACCTTCCTGTCACCTCGTACCCCCCTCACTCATTACCACTTACCGCCTAACACCCCCTCCGAGTAAACCACCAAACCACTCATACATACCACCTCCGCGCTCCGATGTCACACTCCACTACCCGCTACACGTCACACTCCACTACCGCACTCTGCCTCCACACTCCACTACATTGCCTACACATCTCACCCACGTCAGCAGACCACCTCAACAAGGGCATGTGGCAAACCACGTCAACAAGGACATGTGGCAGACCACGTCAGGAAGGAAACGTGGCAGTAGTTTGTATACTTCGAGGGAAAGTAAAGTTTGAGACCTGAGATTTCAGAAGTTCGAAGACCCGAAGGAGATCTCGACCGTTGATCGAGAAAGGGGTCAGTGAACTATTGATCTGGTTGAAAGGTCAAATTCCCAAAGTAGAGTAGAGTCATCGATAGAGAAGGACAAGTGTCCACAGATCATCGACTCTGGAAGATTGGAGTATGGAGAAAAGTAGGGTTTGATATTTGAAACTCCCGAATCCCGGATCACAAAATAAATCATAGTCATTGATTTAGGTAGGTTAGATATGATTCGCAAATCATGAAAGAAAAAATAAGAGTCGTTCATTCAGGAGCACCATCAAGATTGTGAGATTGACGCTCCCGTCGTATTGCGGGGTCAAAACATACTCGAGTCTTAATTTTTCGTGGCCGCAATCAAAACCATGGTATCGCCAAAGGCATACGTGGATCTCTATAGTGAATTGTGGGGTGAAGAGCGGGTTTCCCTCAAACCGCCTATGGATGCTCTCGTAATTGTGTGGTCACATGCAGTTCATCGCCCAAGGTCATATCAAAAAAAAAGGGAGCTAGCGCTCGCTAGACCAAGATCGTGAAGAACCTTTTGAATAGGTGTATGGTCACCATCGGTGGTCACGTGAAGGAAGGGACTTAGAAGCCAAAGAAGCCAAAAACAACTGACAGTAACTACCAGAGAAGATGAAGAATTGCGACTGACAGAGAAGCCAAAGAACCTCAGGATAACTACCAGAGAAGCCAAAGAATATTTGGACAATGAGCACTAATGATGAACAGTTACAGCATAAACACCAAAGAAGACGAAGAGTTTGTATGATGATCAAGCAAAGGACTCGACGTGTGAAAGACATGCAGAACAAAGAAGATAGTGTGTTTTTTTCAAGGGTGATGCATGTATGTAAGAAGTGATGCAGTGCATGATCTGAAGGGAAGATCAGAGACGCAACAAAAAGAATGAAGAGGTAGCATAGAGCATAAAAGGTATAAGAGAATCTGAATAGGGTATGCGCAAGAAGATGTGAGCAGCAGCAAGACACTAATGTAGGCAAAGTAGAGCAGTGTAACAGAACAGTGATGAGACTAGTAAGCCATTAATAAATACTGTATCACTGTAATAAATTTCAGAACGCAAAGATTTATATTTCAGGGTGGTAGGGAGGTGATAGGGAGGATTGTTGTCCTCAGAGTTTCAAGTGGGTGCTTGAACACAGGGAGTTGTAGCTTCCATCTGGTTGCAGCCAGAAAAACCAGTGTGGTAGGGTGGTACAAGGGAGAACCATTTTTCTTTGTTATACAGGTTGGTGCCTATGTGACTCGAAGTTGGTGCTTCCATCCAGTTGGTGCTGGAACACTCAGGGAGTTGGTGCTTCCTTCTAGTGGGTCCTAGAGAAACCAGAGCGTTGGTGCTCTCAACAAGTTCCATCTTGTTAAAGAAGAGGTTGTAGCCTCATTTTGAGTTAGTGCTCAAAGATTGATGATGTACAGAACATAAAAGACTACCTATCGTTCCAAGAAGAAGAGGTTTTCTCTCTTTATGGGTTTCCTCATGAATATCTGTCTCTATGTATATCATGTGTGTGATTGATGTTTATTATTTATGTTTTTCATGAATTGCATAATCTTGATGATCACTTGAAGAAGGTTAATAACATTTTAATAGGCATAAAATTGTTTAAGCATGGTGACAATAGACTCACCCCCCCTCCCCCTCTCAATTGTCTTAGTATTTCCAACAATTGGTATCAGAGTGGGTTCCTTTTATTTAAAGGTAGATCAGTAAGCTTAAACATGACAAATCATGAAGTAAATTCAACCAATAAGGCCCCCCTGTTCAATGGAACAAACTTTTCCTTCTGGAATATTAGGATGAGAACCTACATAATGGCTTTAGGTGCAGATGTCTGGGATGCGGTAGAGACTGGTTATGTAAAGCCAATTGTACTAGCTAATAAGGATGGCAAGCTATAATTTAGCTTCAACGCTAAGGCTATGAATGCTATTCTGAGTGGGCTTGCAGAAGAAGAATTTTTAAAAGTTATGCACTTAGAATCTGCCAAAGAAATGTGGGACAAACTCATTAGCAATTATGAAGGTAATGAGAAGGTAAAGGATGCCAAGCTTCAAACCTACAGATTACAGTTTGAACAACTAAAGGTGAATGAGGATGAAACAGTTAATAATTTTTTCTTAAGAGTTGAGGAGCTTGTGAATGCCATGAAGGGTCTTGGTGAGAAGATTGAAGACATATTTTTAGCTTAGAAGATTTTAAGATCTCTACCAAATAGATTTAATCCAAAAGTTTTTGCAATAGAAGAACTGAATAATCTTAAGACTTTGTCTATTGATCAACTTCTAGGAACTCTAACTGCTTATGAAATGAGGATTAGTAAGGATAAACCCACCTCTAGAGAAGCATCATTTAAAGCAGATAAGAATGAGGATTCTGAGCCTGATGAAATTGAAGCAAAATTTGTGAGAAGACTAAAGAAAGGA
>SNQJ01S0077572.1:11330-47759 GCA_010110895.2 Picea sitchensis | reverse complement strand
TTCTAGCATTAATATTTAGATGGATTTGAGTGCACGAAGAAAAACCTACCACACAATCCATAGAAGTATATTTTTTCACATCTAGATGTGTAGTCCTTCATCATTCGATCCTTGGCCTTAGTTGTGCACTAGAAGTGATACAAGACATATAAAACATGTGGTCATTTATTTAAGCTTACATGGCTCNCCCTTTTTGTATCCATCTTGGATCATTATATATTATATTTTAGCATTAATATTTAGATGGATTTGAGTGCACGAAGAAAGACCTACCACACAATCCATAGAAGTATATTTTTTCACATCTAGATGTGTAGTCCTTCATCATTCGATCCTTGGCCTTAGTTGTGCACTAGAAGTGATACAAGACATATAAAACATGTGGTCATTTATTTAAGCTTACATGGCTCTACACTCATCATTTAAACTATGCATTTATAATTTATACATAATCTAATCTAATGCATTCTGAGGATCAAAACTCTGACAACACACTCTGACAACACTTTTTCTTGGGGACTATTTGCACCATAAATTTGGCTTACATGTACCAAAGAGTGATATTCCTCATTTATCTACTAACATTGACTAATTATTAATTTTCTCTTAAAAGTAGTGTGGTCACGCCTAAAGAAGTTTCATACTCGTGTGTCTCCCTTTCATAAGAATGTTATATATTTGACATAATCATATTTTATTAGAGGTAGCCTGCCCAAGCTAATCTTATAATAAGACCTCCATTCCATTTGATCAATGAAAAAAAGCTTTTCTTAATTATGAGGATTTATGTGTTATAAATTTATTTGGTGTTAATGTGTTTATTGTCTCTTTGTTTGTGTTATTTCATAATAAATTTATATTCTATTGTTAAAAATTTATTAACTTCAAGAAAGAATTTTTTTATACATTTATTAAAATAACATTGAATTGTAGTAGTATCAATATAAACAATTATAAACAATTGCTAATCCCCACAAATTAAAATCTATTGTGACAATCCATCTAAACTCATAACTTCATATTGCTAATCCCCACAAATTAAAATCTATTGTGACAATCCATCTAAACTCATAACTTCATATTTTAGGTTAGTCATAATTGTTGAAGTCATTTCATGCATAAAGAACTAATGATACACTCAAACAATGGTTTAGATAGCTAAAAAAAAGTTTGAAAAATAATCCATATTTAAGATATTTATTGTAATTTTAATACATCATATTTTCATGATTAATTAGGTTTATTTTACTTTTATAAATAAAGATGAAATATATGGTACAATTGCATAACCAAAAATACAAATGGGTATAATTTTGCATTTAAAGTTGCATTTAGGGGAGAGAAAGAACTCTGTTTTAGGAGAACGAAAGAACCCAGAGTAAAGAAAGTATATACCTGATTTAGGGGAACGAAATAATCCCCAGCAAATTAAGTCTATTCTGGGCTCCAAAATCTCCTCTGTAAGAAGGAGAGAACAGAGGTCGGCCTCCAGTTATGACAGAGAGGACAGATGGCCCTTCAAAGGGAGCATCATGAGAGGTAACAGGCTCTCGCTCTCGAATCGAAACATAAGTTTTATACAGAATTATAAAATGCTTCAGCCCGCACCCACCACATTTTAAGGAAAAGATAACCCTAATCATTTAAAGAAACTATTTCGAAAGAAAAGGAATTCAACAGAGCCACTGACTAGCATATTAGAAGCAACTGACTTGCATATTACAAACAACGGGAGAGTCCAACAGTGAGCATTGTTCTTTATTTGGAAAGAAAAGAAATTCAACAAAGCAACTGACTTGCACATTAGAAACAACGGGAGAGTCCAACAAGGTGCTGAGAATCAAACCAGGTCGTATTATCAACAATGTTGAAAGTGGTGTTAGGATATGCGGTGACTGCGTGTTTCCATACCGGGTGGTATTTAGTTGCTGAATAGACATGCCCATCCTTGCATCTAAGCTCTCTGCAAAACTGCCCCTGGAACTAGCATTTGTAATGCCGCTGTTTGGTTCACAAAACTGCCCCCGAAACCGCCATTTGTAAGGCTGTTTGGTTCAAGAGAGATGTTTCCAGGTCCATTGATAGACCAGTTCACCCCATCGGAAAGCTTTAGAGTTTGAAACAAATGGGAATTTGAGGTGATCTCCATTATCTGGATCTCGTCGTCGGATGCACAGATCACAGCGAAATCACAGCCGCCAGATTTGGCCGTCGGATTCACGCCACATGTCACGCGTCAAGATCACAGCCGTGGGATTTGGCCGTCGAAAGCAAGTCACGTGGCGAGACCAATACCCTTGGATCTGGCCGTTCGATGCACGCCACGTGGCGAGTCCAGGGCCCTTGGATCTTACCATTAGATTTATACACGTTGCGAGTCTGAGCCGTTGGATTTGGCCCTTGGATACACGCCACGTGGCGAGCCCAGGGCCCTTGGATCTTACCGTTAGATTTACGCACGTTGCGAGTCTGATCCGTTGGATTTGGCCCTTGGATGAACGCCACGTGGCGAGGTTAAAGCCCTTGGATTGAGCCATTGGATGCATACCACGTGGCGTGACAAGAGTAGCCGGATCTAACCATTGGACGCATGCCAAGTGGCGAGTCAAGAGCCGCCGGATCTAGCTATTGGATGGACGCCACGTGGTGCAACAAGAGCCGCTCGATCTAATCATTGGATGTACACCACGTGGTGAGACAGAAGCCACTAGATCTAACCGTTGGATCCACACCAGGTGTCGACAATCGAACGGCCCTGTTAACAGACCGTACGACGAAAATGGTACGGATAGCTCCATGTACGTGGCACATATCCGACGGCCTGACGATTTGAACCGCACGATCTGACCTGGTGCTTTCAGTGCGTGAAAGAATGTGGAACTATGCGTCCTGCACGGCGGTGGACATGAAGAAGACAGAGGAAACTATTCAGGAATTCGCCTCAGCGCTGGCCAAATCATTCAGGAATTTCCTCACCATTTAATTTGCCACTCCCACTCCGAACGACGAACCGGAGGTGGGAAACAAGTATTTCTTTCTGCCTCAATATTTTTTCCAGTCTGAGTTAACGCTTCCTTAATATCACCAAGTACTACCAGTGGTAGCATATCAGCCTCTCTGCGCAGTATCGAATGGGAGGCAGCAATTCTCCGGAATTGCAGAAGGATTATGAGCGGTTGGTCACGCCCAGAGGCAAGAGCTCGAGAATAAGGGTAATTGCCACGAGCTGATCTTCAAGATAAAGGGATTAAGTGTTCAGAGATGATATTTGAACAGGACGGTGGAGCCGGCATCCATTATCGCTCAGACCATGAAGTGGGTTTTCACATACTATTTTTCAATGATAAAAAAACCATGAAGTGGGTTTTCACATACTATTTTTCAATGATAAAAAAGTTGGTTATACATTCATGCGGTTAGTTATACATTCATTGAAGGTATTATTTATTAAATAAATAATATATATAAACCAGACAAGGAAAGAATAAGGTTTTGATTTAAAGAGAAACAATAAGAAATATGTGTGAAGAGATCTATTATAATAGTTAAGAAAATGTAATATTATAATAATTAAGAACATGTCTTTTTTTATTTATTAGGTTTTAAAGGTTAAAGGAAAAAGATAAAATATATATACTTCCAAAAACTTAAATTAGATTAGATTATTAAAAATTAAAAAAAAAAAAAATTTAATTTTAATAATTTTTTTATTTATATAACAGTTCAAAATTAATTTTTTAATTTTAATTAAAAAAAAAAATGATTTACTAATTTATTTATTTTCCTGAAACTCCCTCTCCTCGAAATGCCAACAAATAAGTCCAGATAAACAAAAATCACTTTATTTCATTAATTACATCCAAATCTCCAAGGTTGCATGCGCTTCCAAAAAAATCCGGTCATGCCGCCAGTAGAGAAGCTACAACAGTCCAAACGTTTTTCACTGAAACTACAGCAAAACAATATGAATAGGAACTCACCATCAAACGTATATTAAAATTTCATAAAAAATGATTATTTTTCTAATTACAAATTACAAGTCCATGAATAGCTTTGTTTGCATTACAATCCCTTTTTCAGTTTTGAAGCCGGGGTTAGTGGACCTGGGAATTTTTAAACTCTGTGTATAATAAATACATTATACAACATAGAATTCGAATACTGATGGTCAAAAGAAACGACCTCCATTACTCACTAAATTGATTTAGTAAATGTATTATACAACATAGAATTTTAATATTGATAGTGAAAAGAAGAAAGAATGAATGGAGAATTATACAAGCTAAGTTGATTTTATAAGGGTGTAATTATGATGCAGATGTTATATTAGATTTGAATGGAAAATGAATAAAGGTTAAACTAATTTTTTTCTAGCAATTTGTTTATTTACTCTGGAAATATTCTCAACCTTTCCATGGAATCACCAACAATGTGGATGTATTGTCATCATCTATTTTTTTTTAGAGTACTTTCCATGTTTTGATCAATGTGTTTGTTGTTCATTGCAACAGTGAACTGATTTGTATTTTTTCTTTTTCATAGAAGGTATTATTTGAATTCTTTTTATGCTTGATTTCAATGATTTGAATTATGTTGGTATTTCCTTCTTTTGAACCATCCATAGCATGTTGAAAAACTTGGCGTTAATGTCATACTGACCCTTTATTCTTAAATTGGATTTGTAGAACATTTTTTATTTTCAAAGATATTCTTTGAATTTTCATTGCCCTTGAATTGTACTTGTATTTCATTATGGATAAGCTTATTTCATTATGGATTTTCTACAGTGATTTGTTGGAGCTTGATATCCAATAATGTGTCTTTGAATTATTAGTTATTTATGTTAATTTCAAGTTCATATGTTCACTATTAACTGCAATAATAAAAAAATTTGATTTTGATGATGAGGCATTACTTTGAGAGACATGAAATAAAATCTCTTTAAATGTTTGATTTGGAAAGCTTTGAGTCATCAAATTTGAATTTCAATATTTTTATTGTTGCAATCATTTAAATAGTGATTAAAAATGAGTAAATTGATGAAATGACTCCTTTATTTGATGACTCTCAAATACATATTTTAAATTAATCTCAAATAGATTACCTACAATCAGGAATTATATAAACAATATGGATAGTAAAAAATATATATTTTTAATCATCAACATATTATAATGGTGTTTATTTTTTCAATATGGATAGTAAAAAATATATTTTTTTAATCATCAAATATATTATAATGGTGTTTATTTTTTCTAATGTAACAAACAAAATATTTGAAAACATTTTTAAATTTATAAAAATCTTTACAATTGCTACAAATTGTGTTTTTTTATAATTAACTTTACAAATATTAAAGGTGATGTTTTGAATTTACTAATTTTTATACAAAACATAAATTTTAATTGAAAATGCAATATTTTATTTAACCTATGTTTTTATGAAGTGTATCGTTAATTTATTGTTGTAAAATAAAATATAAACTTTCTGGAATTTTTTTCATCGTGAAAGTGATCCATGAATTTATACCCTTTTAACTGAAATAAAAAACGACTCTTCAAATTTCATCACCGATACGTGGTTTCCCCATATCCCCAGTTAAAAAAAACATCCACTATCGTTTCTTAAATCCGGTTCCATATTGTTTTGCACCACATATAGTTTAGTTGAAGCTACAACATTCAAATCTCCACGGTTGCTGCAGATACGACCATGCCCGCACAGCCTTCCCCACCATCACTGTTAACTTCAATCCACTGCCCCATTGACGGTTGAAATGCTCATTGATCCCGCCAACGACGTAGACAAGTCCGGTGGAAGAACAGACACAACAGGCAAAGAAGGATCGAGAAGGTGAGGTGCATGTTAGCTCAATCTATCTCACAAACACACAAAGTCATAAATGTATACAATCTTCATCAGACTCCTGTTCGACGGGTAGAATCCACCTACGATGGATCCAAAGAATTGACAACCCAGCGGTAAATGAGCGAGAATTGACGACCCAGCGAGCGCTGCTACTTCGCTTCCTTCAGGAGCTCGCAGTTGACTTACCGCCAGAGAATTGACGACCCGCCAGAAGGAGCCGCGTGAGGAACAAGAAAATTAGCTTTAAATCCATCTACCAACCTCGAATTAGTGATTGTTAAAATAACAAAGTTATCAACGACGGTTCCATTGAAATTCCATTCATGGTTGTCGCATCATATTCATATACCAGCTATTGGCGATTGGGTGAAGCGTAGTTTGACATCGCCGACGTACCGCGGAACTACGGATCGGTCGAGGATGAACTAACGTGGCAATATCACAACCAACGAAGATGCCGCTATTGTAACGCCACGGGCGTAGATAACATCACCGAAGTTTGATCGCCGATGCACGCCACATGCATAGATAACAATGAAGTTTGGATCAGAGGCACGCCACGGCAAAATCGTGAAGTCGCCAATCTGGGTCGCTGGACGCGCCGCACCGGGTGAAATCACAACCATCTGATGTAAGCAACGCAGGAGATCACAACCGCCTCCATCTAGCCGCCGATGTGTTTTCACGTGGGTGACATCACAAAATTTCTGGTGATTCGATCGTTTAATGCACGCCATGTGCTTCAATCACGCCGATCCGCCGTCGGATGTAATGCCACGCGGATGCAGTCCTCAGCCCTTAAATTCATTAAGATGCACGCCACGCGACAGTCCATAGCCCTTGATCATACCGTTAGATTCACACCCACGTGGGATTCCTACTCTGATTTGAGCTTAATAGATTCTCACCACGTGGGGACTCCACAGCCCTTGGATTGAGCGGTTTGATTCACTCCACGTGGCCAGTCTGCAGCCCTTGGATGTTGCCGTTAGATTTATGCCAAGTGGTGAGTCTGAAACCGTTGGATTGGGCGCTTGGCTGAACGCCACGTGGTGAATCTACAATGCTTGGATGGACAACATGTGGCGATGTCAGAGCCCTTGGATTGGACCATTGGATGAATGCCACGTGGCGTGACACTAGTAGTAGGATCTAGCCGTTGGATGCATGCCATGTGGCGAGACAGAAACTGTTGGATCTAACCGTTGGATCCACGCCACGTGTCAACAATCGAATGGTCCAATTAGCATACCATACCAAGAAAATGGTACAGATAGCTCCACATACGTGGCACAGATACGACGACCTGACGATCCGCTCCTTTCTCCCTACTCCTTTTCGCTCATAATCGCTTATTTCTTTTTAAGTGTCAACTCTTTTGATTATTTTTTGTAAGGTGTGGAATTCATTCATTCCATAGTGAACTGCACTTTCCTCACCACGGAATGGCTTATCAATTCTCCAGGCAACACGCGTCTGGTCTCCATTATGTACTCTATTTTGTTTCAAAAGAAAAACAAGTATGAAAATGGGATTTTTTAAACAATTCACGTTAAATCTATTTTGCTTCTCATTTTAATATTATTTTCAGTGTATTGGTTAATTATTAAAAAATATATAGTAAGTTATTTTCGATGGACAAAGTTGTTCAGTTCAATATGTTGTGTGTACGAATAATGTAGATTACCTTTCCATCTTTAATTTACACTCTTATTTATTGGTATATTTTTTTTTAATGAACGTGTTTTTAAAGTTAACATTTAATATTAATAATTTATTATATTTTCATATATTTTAATTAATTATTTTATTGTAGGTTAAAATTTAATATTAATAATTTATCATTCAAAGTATTAAAATAAGTTTATGTTAAAATAAAAGAATTAAAACAAATCATAACAACATCTATATAATAAATATAAGGTTTTAATTTAAGAAAAGTCCCATATAAAAGGAGGACACCTAATGGTGATAATATGAAGAGTAAGCATTATTATTCATTTTAGTGTAAAGGACGCATACCGAGTCCAGGTTAGGTAGAGTAGGACGAATTGCATTAGTTGGGTGAGAAGAAGAATAAGATAGGATTTGCAAGAGGTAGGCCTACAGTTGCTTCAAGGGTTGGATTAAATTTTTATTGTTGGGTGAACTTTCTTGTGTTGGACATAGATGTGCATCTAACTTAGTGTATCTTAAGGAGAAGTCATGGATATACCTTAAGTAAATATGTGTAGCTTGTTTGTAGTATGCACAAGTTAGTCAAGCCACTGTGGCCGAGGAAAGGCAATGCCACACATTAGAGATGACAAAAAGTAAAAATTTGGTCAAGACTCTTGTGGGTCCACGATAGTCGGGTATTAGGAACTCAAATTCTAAGAAGTTGGTTTCATAACCTTGTTGGATGATCTTCACCATGTTCCATAAGGAATCAATAGGTTTGGAGGATGGTTTGACTAGTTCAAGACAACTTTGAGTTCATGTTTCAAAAAGGAGTTTTCTTGGGAGGTTTGGGCCCTCATTGAGGTAACATCTAGCAACACAAGTGTTGGAGTGACCCCTCTTTCAATAGTTTTCCATAAGAGTGCTAGTAGTCGTTGGAGACAGGATGAAGGTAGAGGATGAAACTAAGTTGTTGTTGTAGGCTACTGATTGTCTGAGAGTATCTTTTTCGAGCATCCAACCAGGACTTAGAGTGCATTTCAACCAAGTCAATATTCATAGAACAGTCATAGAGGAAACACCTCATAGTGTCTTGGGTTCAAGTGCAGTTTGGCCTAGGAGTTCCTTAACAGACCTTTTGAAGATGGCATTGCATGGTACCCATTGGCATGCCACTTAAAGTAAAGGTAAAACTCTTTTCTTTAAGAGGTCATGAATACTAAGCTTCTATGGTAGATGGAAGGGATAATCCCTTCTTAGGGGATTCCTTGCAGTGGATAGGTGCCTTGGCTAGAAACCAAGGGAAAAATCTCAATCAAATATTTTTTGTGGATCTAATCATCAATGGAAGGAGAGTACAAGTAATGGTTGATTTTGGTTCCTCACACAACTTCTTGAAAAAATAATTGGCAAGTGAACTTAAACATAGAATTGGATCATGCAATACTTTAGTTAAGGGGATAATTCTAAGGCCAAGGTAGTATCTATGGTTACATTTGCATTGGAAAAAATGGTTGGGCCATGCAAAATTTATAGTATCACAAGCGAATGACTTTGAAGTCATTCTTGGACAATAATTCCTAAGGAGAATGTAGTTAGTTCTCATGCCATTTGTAGACAAGTTGGTGATACTTCATTGATGAAAGACTTGTGTTGTGCACACAACAACAAAGAATTCAGACGAAAAGGTGTGGACTATATCTTCATTTATGATGAAGAGGGCATACAGGTAGTCAAAGTCTCAAATTTATGCAATAGTTATGAAGAAGTGAATGAAAATGGAGTGGGGACACCCATTCCACCAACACTTACCAATGTGTTGGAAAAGTTTATAGATCAAATGCCTAATTATTTGCCTAAAGTGCTCTCTCCTAGGCACATTGTTGGCCATCATATTGAGATCCAATTGAGATTGCAACCTCTAGCTAGACTCTAGAGCACCTTACTAACTTTTTGGACACAAGTTGGAAGAGTTGAGGCGGCAATTAACTAAGATCATATATGCTAGTTTCATCAATCCATCTAGGTCCTCATATGGTGCATTGATCCTCTTAAAAAAGAACAAGGACACACTAGAATTGAGGATGTGCTTGGACTATAATGTATTGAAAAAGTGGACCATAAAAAGTAGATACCCCTTAGGTCCTTTGGTAGGAGATTTCTTTGACAAGTTGGTAAGCCCAAGGTTTTCTCAAAGTTGGAATTGAGGTAGGGATAATAACAAGTAAGGATTGTGGCAGGAGATGAGCCAAAGACAACCCATATGACATGGCGTGCTCATTTTCACTACAAGGAAAACATAGGCTTTTGTGGAGGTTTTTATTTTATAAGATTTTGCAAAGTTTTCAAAAAAATCTTGACTACAACCTTCGCTATTTGAAGCAAAAGTTTTAGTGGAGGTTTTAATGGATGTTCCATATAACTAAAAAAATTGGGTGGGTGGAGGTTGTAGCGAAGGTCTTTTTTCAATGCTTTTATTATCAAATGCATCGGGCAGTGCTCTTAATCAACCTTCTAAGGTACATATAAGACAAAACAATGCACTTATAATTTTTTAAGCAAAAAGCCTATAGTTTTCATTAAGAGTATACATAAAAACAATCATGGGTGGCGGGTGGGGGGGTCTGCCAAAATGGAAACCATCATTCCCCTCAGACAATAAAAAGCCGAGATTTACCATATATTTATGCTTGAAATTTCCATATATCTGAGTTTTATAGAACCAAAACAAAGTTCTATGAAGCCTGGATTTTTTAGGTGACTTCCTTAGGCTGGTCCTATTTTCCCCAAGAGATTTTAGACATAGACAAAAAAAGACAAAAATGCTATCTATCAAGATTCCTAATCCTATCTTTAGGGCGAGGGCTGAAGAAAACCCGAAGTCTCGATTATCTTGTGGTCGACATGCTTGCAACGCTCACTTGCCAAATGACTCGTCGGCTGCTTGATGGACTTTGAATTTTTGTCATCCCCTTCCACTTGGATAGGGTGCTCGCGGTTTCGATCTGGTAACCTTTATCCTCTAGCCAAACTCTTCGAGCCTCTTGGGTGTCCTGGGTTCTTTCTTGTAAGAAAACTCCCTACTGCGCCTTACATAAAATCTCGAACTTTACTTCCAAGATGCAGATGGCATGGCAGGTGTCTTGGTTCTCCAAATGATATTGCACGACGACTTGTGCCACTATAAATTTTTTCATCCAATATACCTCGGCTAGGTGGAAGTACTTGGTCTCTTGAGTCATTTTTTTTCCATGGTATGGCACCCAGTATTTTGCCTCCCAAAGAATGTTCTCGTCCTTATTACTCTTTCGTTTCTTCAGGACCGATTCCTGCAAATTCTCCATAGATCATTTTTCTACAGGTGAGAAAAGTCTCTAGTACTGATTATGAGCCTCCCCTATTTCTCTTGTTGCTATGTTACTAGCTCTAGTGAGATTCTTTATTGGTTGATTCCATACCCCCCTTTTGCTTTTAGGTAGGCTTCCTGACCCCTGCATAGCCTTGATTTCATTAGTATCCCTGTGTCTGCCTGCCTCCATGGATTTAAGGAAGAACCCTCTCACTAAAATCAAAATTCTCCCTAAAGACCCACTGAGGAAAGAAAGGTTGGCCTCTAAAACTATGGGATCAAAACTGGGAAAACACCTCAGGAGGGAGAGGAAGTCACCCTCAATGAAGAAACTCCCTCGAGACATCCTCTTCTTATCGACCTTCCAACTGATAACCCCATAGGGATCTTCACCAAGATTACTAGAAGAATTTGGATACTGGATAGAAATAATACGATGAGGCTTCCTCCTTCTCCTTTTAACGAGAGGAATCCTTGATCATTGAGAAGTTATCTTTCTGCTTCCCCTTTCTCCCATGATTACCCAAGTAGATCATGATCACTCAAGCCCTACGATTTTCATGTCCAAACATAATGGTTTCACAGGTGGTTGGGTACGACAATTTCATCCTTCCAACACCTTCATCAGCTTAACCACCTCTAGATCTTGTAGTTGTAGTCTTATTAATTCTAACTTCGTATCCCAATAGTAACTATTCGCTCTTCCACTTTGAGGTCGGTTGTACTGTTCCACCTCCCTTAGTACCGACTCCCATCCGACCACTCATAATAACTACATTTTCATGAGGACGCATGGGTCTCTTCTTGAGCCACTGGGTCTACTCTTGATCCCACACTTGTCTTTGCATGTGGCAGGTGATTTTCTGATTTAAACATGTTATATTGTCTTAGAAGTCCCCCGGTCCTACTTCCTCTCAGAGCCATCGTGATCCGAGCTCGGTTTGGCCCACCGCCACATTTTCTATGTAGTCTGCCACCGAGTTGGCCTTTCATCTAAAATGACACATAATAGTGGTTGAGGTGCCTTGGATGACGGTTTCCACCTTAGAGAGACACGATGAAAAATGTCACCCTTTTTCTCGAGACTGATCCGGCCGAAAGCTCCATTTATGATTTTCTAAGGGCCCGCTATCCCAAATTCCTAAGGATAACTAAGGAGATGATGTCTCGAGGCCCCTGTGTTGTAGGCATGAGCACCTAGGAGATAGATGGCTGGCATCGCCCACTTGCATAGGTAGAGGCCAACTTCACCACCACAGATCTCAAATTCATCATGATGGTATATTCCACAACAACTGGCTTCTTAAGACATCGGATCTTGCTCCATGAGAGGTACAAGGCAAGTATTATGGTGAGTGTCATTTCAATATTTGAGGCTGCCTTGATTATGTTGCATTTAAATATGCTTTTGATTATGTAATGTCCGCTTGGAAATTATGCTCTTGGCCCCTGCTTTCACCTTGGTGGTTGACATTGTGCCCCAGTAAGTGGTCAACCTTGGGGAAAGGTTTGATATCAAGTCCCTTGTGTTGAATTATTGTAACTGCGAAGTATATTCCATTTATTATTGAGTTATTATTCATTAGATCAATCCCCTTTGTGGATTGATTATGTCGGCCATTGTAATTGGGACCTCAAATCCCCTTTGTGGATTGATCAAACCCTAAATATATTGTGCAAATTGAGAAGTCAATCTCTGCACTAAAGTGGTTTTAACCACTAAGAAGACAAGTTGGCCCCACCAAATGAAGAGACACCTTTTTAGCACATGCCAACTAGTATAAATAAAAGAAGTCAATGCCTCATTATCTCACACACTCAATTCACTCTGCCTGCACAAGTTTGGTACTGCCACTGAGAAGGAAGAGAGGCGATTGTTGTATACCCTTCTTAGTGTTTTGGTTTATTGTCTTGCATAAATACATCTATATTAAGGAATATTTTGTCGGGTTTTCCCCATGAGGGTTTCCTGCAGATAAATTTTGTGTATCTTGTGATTGTGTTTCTCCTCGTTGATCATATCTATGCTACGGTTATCTAGTAACTGAAAATAAAACCTAATAATATCTTAAACCTTAACATGGTATCGTGAGCTGTTGAAATATATAAACCTTTCACTAGATAAGAAAACGCCATTGTTGTCGTATAAGAAAAATAGGGTTTTATATTCAAGAGGAATTTCATCCTAAAACTCATCAAGGAAGTGTGCCTAGCCTAGATAAATCTTTGGCAGCCTCAAGGCACTTTTCTAGTGGACATAACTCCTAGAAAGTGAAACCCTAGTTTTCACCGGTACCAAAACCAAAATACCGTAAAACCGTAAAATAGGGAAACTGTAACCAAATTTCTAAGTACCACCACCTTGTCGTCCATTTTGAAGGGGAGAATTTTGGATTTTCTAAAATCTAACTACACCATGCTACTCTCCTCAGCTAAGTGCACCTCTTGGTAAGTTCATAATTAAATTATGAGCATTTTCAATTTTTAATCATTTTCCTAGCTCCGTGTCAAGATGTCTGTAAGCACTAAGCTTGTTGTCAAGATAGAAGGTGTGGAAAAATTGTTCCTAGAAGTATAGAATTTCACTCATTCTTTTTGAAGAGAATGACCTAGCAATATTCATTAAAGAAGATGTACTGGAACCCGAATGGGATACACCTAAAGCAAAACACCAAAAGGACATAGTTAGGGCCAAAGAATCATTGCAGAGTCTATTAAAAATCACTTGATTACTCAAGTGGCTTCAAAGAAAAACCCAAAATAAATAATGATGCCCTAAACTTAATAAAAGGAAGGAAAGAACATAAACTGCAAGATGAATATAAGAACTCAACCTAAAGTACAAGGATGCAAAAAGGAGAAACAATTCGTGAATATTTCTCTAGAATATCACAACTCATGGAACAACTAGAAGCAATTGAGACACCCTAGATGAGTATGAACTCATAATGACAATCCTTAATGGTCTCACAAGACCTGGGATGCATTCACCAAACTATTTGTGCTGCAGCTAGAACTACAATTTGATAGTCTTTGGGTAGAATGTGTTCAAGAAGAAGAAGAGTAGCTAACCGAGAAGCAATACTATCAAGAGATGAAAATAAATCCCTATTTGCCTACTAAAGGAGGAAGGAAGAGGTATTACCTCCAAAAAGATACTCATCAACATAAGGAGCCACTCAAAATCCATCCATAAAGAGTCTCACCATCCAAGGAGATTCCGTGTTTCGTGAAGGGGTCAAAGAAGAGAAAAAGATTTTTCATCCTACCAATGTTACCATTAGGACAAGATGGGACATATTGCAAAAAATTGTCCAACTGTAAGAGAAGAATACAATAAGAGAAACAAAAAGGCACCATGCCCATACGCTTGAAGATGAAGAGACACCCACCTAAGATGATGCTAATGTGATTGAAGAATATGTTCAATCTCTCATTTCCAAGATCGCTGACACCCGGTGAGGACATCTTGGCTCATATATAAGCAGGCTTCCAAGCACGGATAGGTCAAAGAGACATCTTCTTACCTTACAAAAATAACTTTCCTCACAGTTACACTTGGAGATGATTACCGCATTCCCATCAAAGGAAGTAGGAGAATTCAAATTCTACAAACTTGATTCAGGGACCCAATGAAAATGAAGGATGTACTTACTTGTTAGAGAATAATGGAGAAATCAAGTAATGTTGTTACAAGTAGATTCACCGACAGTTCAGATCCGTTTATATCTGAGTCCTTAAACCTACTCTTCTCATATATATGTAATGATTTCTTCAATGAAATAACATCGAGATGTTGTTGTGTTGTGTGTTCTTCTAATTTCTAATTTGGTATCAGTCTCATTGGCTTAATCCCTACTCTGAATGCCCAGAAGATGATACCATTGAAGCTGATTCGCTGTACATGTGCGTGCTGTTTTCTATTCTGACTGAGGAGAGAGAGACCAATTGATCGTTGTATTGTTGCGCATCGCCCATTGGTCACGCGCATCGAGGAGAGATCGTTGTTGAGATTTCTGGAATCGCTGAACCGGAATGTAACAATCGAGATCACGTTTATCGCAGCGTGCCAAGAGCCTAAATCTAATATTACTGCAGGTAATGGACCTGCTGTGTGTTAAATCTAAACCAAATTTAGAAATGATATAGTTGAACCGCAAGAAAGAGCACGAAATTAAACGCGAGATATACATTTGTCAAGTAATCCATTGTTTCTCTGTAGAGAGTGATCTTACGGCTCGAGAGAGGCAGGAAAGCGCATCCATCCACGATGGAGAAAAGTTAGAAACGCTACGTAATATTTCAAACAAGACCAAAAGATTATAACCGCCTCGGGGCTTCACCATGGTTTTCTTTGTTGTTTTTTAATATATATTTTATGTGTAATTTACAGATGTGTTTAAAGCAGCGCCACTGAATAGAATTGCACCACCAGGACTTTCCACCGCGTTGGTAAACGTGATCGCTAATTCCAACAGGTACAAGTTTGTTCTGTCGAAGGACCCCGTCAGGTTCCGTGAGTGTCGCTGGATGTGTTATTATTTTGCGTCAGCTGTTTAACTGACACAAAACATTTCTACTTAGACGTTGTTCTCAGAATTCCACAACTCTTCGAGGGAATTCCACAGATGGAAGTGTATCAATAAATGGTTCAGTGTCGAGACTATCATTCGGGAGGTCGAGAAGCATCGGCGTTTCACAAAGAAAGTCAAAGATGGTCAGAAGCGTTTTGACTTTAAATGTGTCAGTGGGAAGCTCGAATGTGTGGAGAAGAAAGAGCGGAAACCGGGTGATTGCAGAGTGAGTTTCAGTGCTAAGGAAGACCAGATCAGACAGTCGAAAGTTCTAGTGTTGTAATCTTTTGTGTTGTATTGTAATTTGTAATGTAAGCATTAAAGGTGTGGTAGAAAATCCATTTCTCCATTAAGGGGGAGTGTTAGAGAATAATGGAGAAAATCAAGTAATGTTGTTACAAGTAGATTCACCGACTGTTTAGATCCGTTTATATCGGAGTCTGTTAAACCTACTCTTCTGATATATATGTAACGATTTCTTCAATGAAATAACATCGATATTGTTGTGTTGTGTGTTCTTCTAATTTCTAATTACTATATGTACCAGGTTTGACAAAGAACTTACTTTCTATCTCAACTTTAGATAAGAAAGGCTTCAAAGTTTCTTTCATAGATGGAGAAGTTCTTATGTGGCCTAAAGGAAAACCATAGAAGAAGCAATTGTTATTGGAAAAGAAGAAGGTGGCTTGTATAAGATAAAAAGTCACTCAGAAGCAGCTTTGACTCATTCCATCGAGAATCCATGTGAACTTTGGCATATAAGACTAGCTCACATCAACTACAAGGCATTACCATATGTAAGCAAGGCAGTGACAGGTCTACCAGAATTCAAGGTTGATCATGAAGTTGTGTGCAATAGATGTGCACAAGGAAATAACATCAAGAACCCTTTCCTGAAAGAGACAGTAAAGAAGAAGGAGCCCTAGAGCTCATTCACTTAGATGTATGTGGCCCAATTCCATCCACCTCCATCAATGGGTATGTATACTATGTGTCTTTTATTGATGACTATTCTCGCAAAGCTTGGGTTTACTTTTTGAAATCAAAAGATGAAGTGTTCAATAAATCCAAGGAATTCAAAGCCTTGATAGAGAATCTCTCTGAAAGAAAGATCAAGATACTCAAGTCAGATAATGGAGGAGAATACACCTCAAAAGATTTTATAAACTTTTGTAAATATGTCGAGATCAAGAGGGATCTCACCACTCCCTACAATCCTCAACAAAATGGTGTAGCAGAAAGAAAGAACATAACTATAATGGAAGCAATGAAGACAATGATCCATGATCAAGATCTTCCAATGCACTTATGGGCAGAAGCCACAAAAACAATAGTGTATATATAGAACAAATTGTCCCATAGTGCACTTGGGTTTAAGACCCCTGAAGAGATGTTCTCCAAAAATAAGCCAGAAGTAAGCCATCTCAAAATATTTGGATGTCTCGTATTTGTACACGTTCCAAAAGAGAAAAGAACCAAGCTGGACCCTTCAGGAAAGAAGGGAATATTTGTTGGTTACTGTGAGGTCTCCAAGGCCTTCAAAATATACATACCAGGTTACCATCATATTGAGATCAGCAGAGATGTAACCTTTTATGAAGATGCAACACTCAAGAAATCAAGAAGATGCCAGCTTGAAGAAGTATATGAAGAAGAACCTGTGGCTCCCAGAGTTGTAGAACCAGTAAGGGAAGTCATAACTTCCCTAATGAGGAGATTATATAAGATGATGACATACTAGAATCTCAAGAACCTCCCCAGATGACGATCTCCCACAAGAGAAATCCATCTTGGGCAAGGGAACTTATTCAATATGGTGAGAAGTATGGTGCCCCGGAAGGAACCATGAGACAAGTCAAGAAACCCAAGCTATTCTCCAGTTATATGGATTTGATGTGTGATCTCTTAGGGAAGGATCCTACTTGATTTGAAGAAGCCATTCAGAAGAAAGAATGGGCAGATGCCATGATAGAAGAATACCAATCCATTATAAAAAATGATGTATGGGAAATAGTTCCCAGACCAAAGAGCAAGGATGTGGTATCTTCCAAATGGCTATACAAGATAAAACATGTTATTGATGGAAGTATTAAGAAATATAAAGCAATGTTTGTTGCTCATGTCTTTTCTCAAAAGGAAGGCATTGACTATGAAGAGACATTTTCTTCTGTAGCCAAATACACGTCAATCAGAACCATCATAGCCCTTGCAACTAAGATGAAGTAGAAGTTACACCAGATGGACGTGAAAATAACTTTCTTAAATGGTGTCATTGAAGAAGTGTATATAGAACAACCTCAAGGATTTGAAGTAGAAGACAAAAANGATTGAAGAAGGCTCTGTACGGATTGAAACAAGCTCCTAGAGCTTGGTATGGAATAATTGACAGTTTTATGACAAGCTTGGGCTTTACCAAGAGTAAAGCAGATTCTAACCTTTACTTCAAGGTTATGAATGATGAGCCTGCTATATCGTTCTTGTATGTGGACGACTTTTTTCTAACTGGAGAATAAAAGCTCATCGTTTATATTAAGAAGAAGCTCGTTGCATAATTTGAGATGAAATACATTGGCCTAATGCACTATTTCTTAGGTCTTGAGGTCTGGAAGAGCCCAGAGAAGATCTTCCTTAACCAAGGGAAGTATGCAGTTGAAATACTGAAGAGGTTTGATATGTTGGAGTGAAAATCCATGAATACACACATGGAAACAAATTTGAAGCTCCTGGTTGACACTACGCTAGAATTGATTGATGCTACGTTGTACAGAAAGATCATTGGATCGTTGATGTATCTGATGAACACCAAGCCATATATATGTTTTGCTGTGAATACCTTGAGTCAATTTCTAGTAGCGCCCAGACGTGTTCACCTGGTTGTTGCAAAACATGTGATGAGGTACCTTAAGGGTACATTAGATTTGCGTCTCAGTTATAATGGAGATCATGACTTCAAACTGAGTTGTTATACCGATTCAGATTGGGCCGGAAATGTCTCTGACAGAAAGAGAACTTCAGGATGTTGTTTCAATTTGGGGTCAGCCATGATCTCGTGGCAGAGTAGGAAGTAATCAAGTATTTCTCTTAGCACAACATAAGCAGAATACATTTTTGCATGTTCCGCCAGTTGTAAAACCATATGGCTTCAGAAGTTGTTGACAGGTCTATTCGATCTGGAGATGGAAGCAACCGTGATTCTATGTGATAACCAGAGTTGCATAAAGATGACAGAGAACCATGTGTTCCATGACAAGTCAAAACACATAGAAATTCGATATCATTACATCCATGATATGTTACAAAGAGGATCCATAAAGCTCCAGTATGTTAGCATGGATGAACAGGTTGCAGATGTGTTTACCAAGCCTCTGTCTCATGTAAATTTTGAGAACATTCGAGATAAGATTGGTGTGGTCTGAAAGGACCTCCCTCGAAAGGGGGAGTAGTGTTGATGCCAGCCTTGCGCTGAAGATTTACGGCTTTGTGCTATTGTTGTTGTGATGCCAGCCTTGTGCTAAATATTTCCATCTTCATGTTGAAGATTTCCAGCTACGAGCTGATGTTGTTGTGATGCCAGCCTCATGCTGAAGATTTCCAGCTTCATGTTGATGTTGTTGTGATGCCAGCCTCGTGCTGAAAATTTCCAGCTTCGTGCTAATGTTGTTGAGATTCTAGCTTCGTACTGAAGATTTCCAGTCTAGTGTTTATGTTGATGATGCTCCAGCCTTCGTGTTGTGATATTGTTGTTGCTGATGTTGTATCAGCCTTGTGTTTTTATTGATGATGATGATGTATTAGTGTTATACTAATCCATGTTGATGCAGATGATGATGATGCCATTCCATCTCCTTGCTGTGGACGATGATATTGATGATGAAAAAAACTTTTGATGGTTTATAGATATGCCAATCAGTGTTCCAGATGTTGTTGATGTTGTTGCCCTCTCTCTCTCCCGATGATGTTGTAGAATACCCTTCTTATTAAGGGGGAGTGTTGAAATATTGTAACTGCAAAGAGTATTCTATTTATTATTGAGTTATTATTCATTAGATCAATCCCCTTTTGTGGATTGATCATGCCGGGCATTGTAATTGACCAAATCCCCTTTTGTGGATTGGTCAAACCCTAAATATATTGTGCAAATTGAGAAGTTTCCCCCCAAGATAATTAAAGTGGTTTTAACCACTAAGAAGACATGTCAGCCCTGCCCAGTGAAGAGACACATTTCCAGTGCCTGCCAGTTTTTATAAATAAAGGAATCCAATGCCTCATTAACTCACTCACTCATTCGTTCATCCAGTGTGCAAGTTTGGTAGTTGCAGTTGGGAGAAGAAGGAAGAGAGAGGTGCATTGCTCAGTGTTGGATATTCTCTAGTTTTTTGGTTTATTGTCTTGGCATTCTATTGGCTATCTATATTAAGGAATATTTTGTTGGGTTTTCTCCCCCATGAGGGTTTCCCAGGATAAATGTTGTGTATCTTGTGACTGTGTTTCTCTCAGTGATCCTATCTATGCTATGGTTATATAGTAAATTGATAAGAAACCTAATAATAGCTTAAACCTTAACACCTTGATGAGTCATCATGCCATTCCCATTCATACTTGCCACTTTTCACACTTTTTCTCCTCACCTCCTCATATTTTGGGATTTTTCAGGTGTACTGACCCAAGAAGGGATTGTCCTTCATTTCATGGGAAGAAGGGGATGAAGGAACAGAGGGAATGTAGTTGGAAAAATATAAAATCCAAATCATAACCTTCCAGATGCTCTCCCAAAGAGGTCTTGAGAACAATGAAATATCTTTACTAAAAAATAAAAGACCTACAAAAGGAAATTCACATTATATAGATGTCCCATTTGTTGAGGTGTGCATACTCATGTAGTGTCCCTTTCTTTCCATGCATATGGCACTCTGTGTACCTCTAGCTTCAAGTGACACTATGCTACTGCCCCCCAAGCTTTATTTTAACCCATAGGGAGTACCCAATTGTTCTGAACCTTAATTAATTAATGGCATTGAATGGGCTTGGAAAAAGGATGCATTGAAAATTAAGGTACAACACACCTCTACAAAGGCACCCATAAATGAGACACTATGATCCATTATATGTCATGAACCCCATGCCCAAAAGTTTTACCACCATCCACTTCATCTTCTCCACATGGCTTAGACAGAGCTTCACCTGGGAAACAATCCTTGACTTAGGGAATGATTCACTCGATAGGTTACTTTTTCAACCCTCCCATACCTAAACTTGGCAAGTTGCATAGGGTCTTTGAGCACTTGTTTAATTTTATGAGGTGGTTTTTGATGCACATGCTTAGGTGACTCTTTTATTGACTTGATTTACTTATCATGATGCATTTGATTTGATATTCTTCGATGACATATTCATTTTATTTACATGACCTTGCTTGGTGGGCTGTTGTGGAGGAACAAGCCTAGCTTGGGCTTCCATGGGGCATGAATCCCACAGGTTGTATACCATGGCCCACACAACGGATGATGATGATAGAATTTGGAGGATTGATATACAACTTGGAGGACCTATCCTAGCCTTTCATCACCCCAACAACTTGCCTTTGGAGGCTAGAGCACTATTTCTTGGGGCTTGACATCTTGTTGGGGCTAGGATTTCGAGGTGGTGGTGTTGTTGATTTGACACTTGGAACTTTTTAATGGAGAGAAATCCTTAGCTTGATGGANATCACCCCAACAACTTGCCTTTGGAGGCTAGAGCACTATTTCTTGGGGCTTGACATCTTGTTGGGGCTAGGATTTCGAGGTGGTGGTGTTGTTGATTTGACACTTGGAACTTTTTAATGGAGAGAAATCCTTAGCTTGATGGATAAGACCCTAGTGCATGAGAGGAAGGCCTTTGGAGGCCCAACGTTTCACCTCCAAGTTCAACGACTTGCTAGAAGTGCCAAAACATCACCCTAGAGAGGGTTGACGTCATCTTTAGGGTTTTCTTATGTACAATTTTTAAAGTTAAATTTGAATTTATGTTGTAAAGGGGAAAAATAAAGGGAAACAACTCCCTTATTTTGTGGTTTAACCTAAGTTAAGTGGACAAACACTTTTTAGGAGTTTTGTATAAATAAGAATCATTTCATTTCATTTTGTATCATAACTCTCCCATTGTGAGAAGACTACTTGGTTGAAATTTGCGCCCTCTTTGGGAAATTTGGATATCTCTCTCTTGTGAAAATGTATTTTGGTAATTTATCTTGGTATATTGTGGAGCTAAGGTGGTTCACACCTCTTGGATGCTTACTCTCTTGATTATGGATGGATATGGTTTGGTAAACTAGGGTTTGATCTTGCATCTTGTGGAATTGGTAAGGAAATTTCTGCATTTATTGGTGTTTTATTCTTGTTTCATAATATTCTTTTTTGAAACCCTAGGAGGATTATAAGTGCATATGCCCTCCTCCAAACTTCATCTCATTGCTAGTTGACAAGTCATTTTAACCAAGGTTGCTAGGAGGAGTACAAGGGTGTACACCCTCCTAGATTTACCTTAGTTTGATTTGCATGCCCCAGGAAGTAAAAGGGTTTACACCCCTAGGGATATTGTGGATATAAATCATACATCCAAGACTCCATTTACCCAAATTTTAAAGGCACTAATCTGAAATTTTCATTGTAGAAATAAATTACTTGCATTGGGTAAGGTGATTTTACGATATTTTCAAATTGTTTGAAGTGTAATCAATTCTATGCTCTACTAGCTTGCTTGAGCCACTAGGGCGTCCTCTTTATCTAAGGAAATATTATTGTTGTCATAACTTGAAGCTACAGCTATTAGGGCTGCAGAAAATTGCTCTCAAACTTTTACTTTTTCTCTCTTTTCAACCGTCAAAATTTGCTAGAAAGTTGCCATAATAATCTACTTGTCATTTAGCATCTTTTGGGTGGTTTGCTTGTAATTTTTGGTGGTTGGAATTTCCTATTGTAGCAATAGTTTGCTACAGCCATAAGGTTGTTATAATATCTCTACAATAACTTCTTTGAACAACCCTATATTGTTGCTAAAGTCTTGTTCTATTTTACTCGAGTTATACTAATCATTGTTAGGTTATCTCTTGCATCTTTAACTAGAATTTCAATGAATTGTTTAACAGATTTGATTATAATTTACTTGCTCATTTGTATCATTGTTTACTGCTGCTATATAGGACAACAATCTTCACTTGCTTTTCCATTAGATATTTTGGCTTGTATACTTGTCTTCTCTTGTGTTTAGGGCAGGTACAACTATCTTCCATAGGTAGTCAAGCACTTGACAACCTTTGGATAATCTCCAAGACACTTTCCACTTAGTAACTTGACCTATAGGGGAACCATCTTCTATATCATCACTTTCCATCTCATTTCCTCTTAGGGTCACCCGATATTCCCTCAAAGTACAATGCATCAAAAATGAAGAAGGAAAGAAAGACAACTGCTAAGAAATTGTGTCATTCACTCCAAGGAGACCTTGCAAATGTGCAAGTGTATGATCAATAAATATTTTGTTGAATATGTAGATGTATATATGGATCTAATGAAGTAGATTCACCAGTGAGATTTATGTGACACAAACCCGGATTAGCTTCATTACCTTTTAACACGATTTTTCATCAATTAATGGTGATTTTAATAGTCTCGAAATCCATCATTTGACACTTCTGTCAACCAGATTCTCGTCGCATAATTTTTTTTCCAACTGACCACCAGAACCACTAGGTCACCGGGCCACCTAGGAATAATTCTCCAAATACACTACTTTGATAGCCAACCATCGATCCTGTGGGACTACTAGCTTATCTCTACTCATTAGATCACTAGATCCCAAAATACACACATAGTCATTGGCCCACCAAGCCCCGAGATATATAATGCACCTTTCATGTTTAACTTCAGTTCAATTGATGGAATTTTAAAGTCTATTAACTGACGATATGTTAACCATCCCACTAGTCACCAGTGGGAATAAAACACTTATTTCATTTAAAGCTTAAGATCCAGTCCAATTAATTGGAAACCGCTAAATATAGTGATTCCACTAGATTTAGAATCTGCTAAAGATAGTGATTCCATTAAATCTACTCTGAAAATGATTCAAAGCATCAACCTTTACCCTCTATGATTTCATTGCTACATACAATTTATCAATCTCGACAAAAATAGAATGAGTAAAACCATTAACAACATGTAGCGAGTCGAGCTGGGAGATAAAATGAATCAATAGACAAGCAAATTTGAATAGTACAACTAGTTTTCATAAACAATCATATGTCTTCATTACTCCCACTCTATTGCTTTTTCATGCCTAGGGATTTATTTATACAAAGAATAAGAAAATTGATTCCAATCAGAGAGATCGAATCGTATCCTCAAAACTAAAAAGATTCCTCTAATTCTCTCAATAAAACTGATTTGTTTCCTCGAATAAGATTGAATCCAAATAACTCACCCTAGATTTTCTAACTCCTTCAACTTCCTATCTAAACAAACCATTATGTTACATTACATGGAAAAATACTCTCTTCTGATAAACACACTTGGAACTATTCTAGAACTATTACAACTTAGGAAAATAAACAAATTACAAGCTTCCATAACAATGAGGAAACCAAATTCCTTTCATAAATTCCTAAGACCTTCTAGAATTCAATCACTGAGTTGAATTTGAAAGATGCTCCTATATCAAACTCTAGGGGAAGAAAAAGACATGTTCATGGGCTTTGTCCCATAATTTCTTCAATTCTTGTACCATATTTCAAAATCTGTGTTGCTATTATCCACATGGCATCCTCAAGTGGTTTTCGTTTCCACTTGACCAATCAATAAAAGTACTCTTTATCCCTCGTCTTCTTCACTAACTTCTTTTCCGAAACTAATTCAATATGTTTCTAATGTGTTGTAGGCAGTTTTTTTTCCCATTCAATGGTCTGAATTTTTTCATTAACTGGAACACTTGTTGAACTATCTACTGCTTCTTTGAAGGAGTAAAAATACGAGACACTAAAAATTAGATAAATTCCAATGTTACTTGGCATTTCTATTTCATAAGAATTTGAGGAAAACTTCCTTAACACTTTATATGGTCCAATCTTTTTAAGTTTCAATCTGTTGTATTCCACTCTAAGGAATCTTTCCTTTCTGAGGTGGTCCATAACCAAGTCTACAACTTCAAAATTCAACTATCTTCTCTTCAATTATGTTCTATGTTTGTACTTGTTACTACTTTCCTAAAGCTATTGCTTGACTTTCTCTTGCAGTTCCTGCATACTTATTGCAAAATATTTATCGTAAACACTTCTGATTTCTTTTTTTCCTAAATTTGTTATTTCATAAATTCCTCTTAGGTGCATTTCATACAAAATTTGAAATGGAATTAAACATGTCTTTTATTAGGCGAATCATTATATGAAAACTCTTCCTGTGCAAGTACCTGATCCTACTGTTTGGGATGTTCACTTACCAAATACCTTAAATTTTTTCCCAAACTCCTATTTACCACCTTTGTTTTCCCATAAGTCTGTGGGTGGTATGCTGAACTGAAATTGAGGTTGGTTCCTAACATTTTTCATAGAGTTCTCCAAACATGACCCACAAATTTCATGTCTCTGTCAGAAATAATACTTTTTCGCAATCCATGCAATTTTACTACTTCTTTAAAGAATAAATTTTCAATATTAGTTGCATCACTCGTCTTTTTGCAAGCTATAAAATGTGCCATTTTTTAGAATCTATCAACAACCACATAAATTGAATCATTACCTTTCTCCATTCTTGGAAATCCCAAAAACAAAGTCCATACTTATAGAGTCCCATGGTCTGCTTGGAATTGGTAATAGTTGATACAATCCAACATTATAACTCATTCCCTTTGGATACTGACATACCCTACATATTTCAACAAATATTTTAGCATCATATTACATACCAAAACAGAAACAAAATGCACTTAACTGAGAAAAGGTTTTGTCTTGTCTAAAATGTCCTGATAATCCCCCACTATGCTTTTCCTTCAACACATTTTCCCTCATGGAACATCTTGGAAGACATCATTTTCTTCCTTTGAACAACAATCCTTCTTGTGTCATATAATATAACCATGGACTTCTGACTCTGCTTACTAAATTCTCACAGGATGCATAAGCATCTTTAAAATCTGCAACATCCTTATACATCTCTTTCAAATCATCAAATTCTAATACATTCACTTGAAACTTGTGCAAAATTAAATTGACTCTGCTTAATTCATCTACTCCCTTATTTGACTTCCCACTTATATGTCTAATAACAAAGGTAAAATTTTACAACCCACTTAACATGCCTATGACTTAATTTTGTTTGAGTATTGATAAATTGCAAGGCATGGTTATCAGTATAAAGAAAAAATTCCTTAGGCATGAGGTAATATCTTCATTTCTTAAATGCTTGAATAATGACATAAAATTATTTATCATATGAAGAATATTTATGTTTGGCCTCATTTAATTTTTCACTAAAGTAAGCAATAGGTTTTCTTTCTTGAATTAGAACGAAACCTATAGTTGTCCCACTTGCATCACATTCAACCTAGAAGAGTTTATTAAAATATGGTAATGCTAAAATTGGATGCTCTGTAATTTTCTGCATCAATAATTTAAAAATCTTATCAACTGTGTCTATCCACTTAAATGGTTGTTTGCTTCCTTTAATTGTATCCACAATTGGAGCACATATTCCACTAAAATTCCTGATAAATTTTCTATAAAAACTTGCCAAACCATGAAAGCTTCTTCCCTAAAAAATACACATTTGGGTAGGCCAATTTACTATAGCCTTGACCTTTTCTTGACCCATCTTCAATCCATATATTGATATCACAAAACCCAAATACACTAATTATGTCTTCAAAAAATAGTACTTTTTCATATTGATTGATATCTTTTCTTTTTTCAATTTATTCAAAACCAATATGAGGCGTCTCAAATGTTCTTCTCTAGAATGGCTGTAGACCAAGAGAACATCTAGGTAAACTATGAAAAACTTAACAATAAAATCCTTAAGCACTTCATCCATCAACCTCATAAAAGTGCTAAGAGAATTTGTTAGTCCAAAAGGCATTGCCAACCATTCATATAACCCAACATTTGTTTTTAAAGTTGTTTTCCATTCATATCCTTCTCTAATTCTTATCTAATGATACCCATTCTTCAAATCTAATTTTGAAAAATATTTAGCACCACTCCAGCAATCCATCAAATCATAAATCCGAGGTAATGGAAATTTGTACTTGGTTGTGATTTTGTTTATGGCTTTGGAATCTATGCACATTCACCATCCTCCATATTTTTTTGGACTTAACATTGTAGGAACATCACATGGATCCAAACTTTCCCTGATCATCCCCTTATAATCATGCCCTTATCCAACAACTCTTGTACTTGATTTTTAATCTCCTCATTCTCCGTTGGAGTCAGTCAATATGATACCTTATTAGGAAGATTAGTCCCCAAAATCAAATATATGTGATGATTGATGCTTCTTATGGGAGGTAACTCACTTGGAAATTCATCAACCACAATATGAACAAACTCATCCAAAAAAACTTTAACTTCTTCAGGAAAATAATCTAAATTTGTGCTAGCAAGAATTACCTTGGGTTTACCAACTAAAGAAAAATGTACCTCCTCATTTTTTTTCTTGCAGAAATTCATTTCCACTGATTATAAGTACCTTAGGGATGAATTCTTCAGTTGCACCTTCATCTTTTAATGGTAAGAGTGTGTTCTTCTCTCCATCCTTCTCAAAATTTATATGTTTCTCTTTCCATAATGTATTTCCTTCCTATCATACTGCCAAGGTCTACCCAACAAAATATGACACGCATCGATAGGCATAATGTCACAAAGTACCTTATCATTGTAGCTTGCAATCTGAAATTCCACTTCACACTACTCATAGACCAACGTCTGATGCCCCTTATGCAACCATGACACTTTTTCCCTTATGCAATCATAGACCGACATCTGATGTCCCTTATGCAACATATGATGTCCCTTATGCAACCATTTCTATAGACACCAAATTATCAAAATTGCGACTATCAATAATAACTTTACAACATTTACCTTTGGGTTTACATATAGTTATGAAGAGTGGCTTTCTCTATGCAGGGTCTTTGATCTCCTTGACTGGTTTCGATTGTTGATTGGTGTTGTCATTGATGTCAAAATCAGTCATTAGCATGAAGAAGCCTATGGGTTTACTTGAAGGAGTCTCCAAATTGGTTCCCTTATGGCGTATCTTTAAGCATGGACATCATGGGAATATGCTTTGAAGAAGACCACAAGAAACCCCAGAGGTGTGGTAGAGAATCCCCTACAGTCAAGTGAAGAAGCCTACAAATGTCCAAGATCAAGATTGCAAATATGGAGACTGTTGAAAGCATGATTTGTGGTCAATTTGGATACCCTATATTTAAGGTAATTTTTACCCTCCATAAATAACTCAAATGGAATAAAAAGTTATATGGTTGGAAATATTATTTCTAGACCTTTCCAATGGTATATGGAAGTCCCTCTAACTCCCTAGGAATGAGGAGATATGCATTTTTTCATCCGACAACCCAGCCAAAAAATTGAGGACAATTCAACAAGGTCAACCCGTAAACTAAAAAATAGGGACAAAAATACTATAAATACATGATGGGTTTTCACATTTTTAGTGTATTCAATCTTGTGATCTCTTTTCACAAGAGGAGTGGTGCACAAGTGGGGTGGAAAAGGTACAAGGAGGATAAGGAGCTCTTATGAAAGGTATGTTTAAGATGTTTTGATCATTGTTATGGGTTAGCTATGGTATGTAAGGTGTTTCTCTCTTGATGGTAAAGTTGAGGAAGGCTTGATGACCTAGGATTTCTATGTGGAACATGTCGTCGACATACAATGCTACATATATGAAGCACCCACCTTCTTCTTTGGAATATATGCAGTGATCAACTTTGCTTCTCACAAACCCCAAACTAAGGATGTATGTGTTGAAATTTTGGTACCACATCCTTGGTGATTGCTTTAAATCATAAAGGGATCTTTTCAGTTTTCACACCAAATCTTTCTTGCCCTTTATTACAAATCCTTCAGGTTGTTTCATGTAGATTTCCTCTTCCAAGTTCCCATGAAGGAAAACTATCTTCACATCCATCTGTTCTATTTCTAGATCAAATGTTGTAGCCAGAGACATTAGTACTCTAATGAAAGTTAATTTTGTGACAGGGGAAAAAATCTAATCGAAGTCGACTCCTTCGACTTGGGAATATCCTTTCGCTGCCAGTCGAGATTTGAATTTCTCAACTTGACCTGATGCGTTCATCTTCTTCTTGAATACTCATTTGCTACCGACATGATTTCTTCCACTAGGTAATTTGACTAAGTCCCATGTCTCATTATTTTGCAAGGATTCCATCTCTTCGACCATGGCGTCCTTCCAGAGTTTTCCCTGTGCTGAGTCAACCTCCTCCCCGATCGACTTGGGCTCATTGTTAGTGGGAGTTAACACAAATGTGGAACAAAAGTCGGGTGGACTATACCTTTCGACTAGTTTTCTTACTCATTCTGACCTCCTTACAACTAGGGTCGATTGTTCCACCTCTCCTTCTGATTCAATCGACTCATCTAAATCATCTTCTTTGATCCTCATTTCAAACCACACCTTCTTTGGATTATTCTCGGTCTGAACAATTTTTTTAGGCTTGGAATTACTTTCGACTCCTCTAAAGACCACATCTCGACTGTACACTGTTTTCCTTGATGCGTGATCCCATAACTTATATCCTTTCATTCCTTCTTTGTATCCAATAAAAATACACTTGACTTCTTTCTTATCCAATTGCTCCTCTTTTCATTGGGAACATGCACTAGTACATCACAACCAAATACTTTGAGATGTGAAACCGAAGGATTTTTACCTAACCGTACCTCATGTGGAGTCGTGTTGACTAGTGTCGACGAAGGAGACATATTCAATAGGTATTTTGCAGTGTCAACTGCCTCCACCCATAATTCTTGTGCGAGCCGAGCACCACTGGGAATGCTCCTTTACTTGTCCATTAATGTTCTATTCATTCTCTCAACAACTCCATTTTTTTGTGGGGTATATGATGTGGTATTTTGGCATGCTATGCCAAACTACTTGCAAAATTGATCAAATTAGTTTTGATAGAATTCACCACCGTTGTCAGTTCTCAACACATTAATCTTCTTATCTGTTTGGTTTTCTAAAAGAGATTTAAACTCTTTGAGTTTATCGAAAACATATGATTTCTTCCTCAGGAAACATATCCATGTCTTCCTGGAAAAATAATCTATGAAGGAGACATAATACAAGGATTCACCAAGTGAAGGCACTGAAACAAGGCCAAACACATCACTTTGAACCAACTTTAGAATCCCATTTTCCCTTGTCACTCCATATGGGAACCTCCCCCGACTGTTTTTTCCATATATACAATGTTCACAAAAATCGACTTCAAAATTATATTCAGGAAAATCTTCAACCATACATTTGTTATGCATAGCTCGAAGTCCTTTTTCTCCTATGTGTCCCATCCTCTCGTGCCATAGCATGGTTGGGTCGACTTTATGATGACTTGTTAATTCGGTTTGAATCGACTCAGTCTGAGTCGAGTCAATTCGAGTCAAATTCCAATCGACTTCAGTAACATCGATGTTGTTGCATCCAATTGAGTTGACACTTCCTAGTAACTTGTATAGGGTTCCAATCCAAACTCCTTTCATTAAAACCATCATACCTATGACCATGTTGCATGAATCCTTATGAAATAGAGTGTGAACCCCTACATCACTCATCTTTCTGACAAATATCAGGTTTCATTCCAAACCCGGAATGTGTAGCACACCTGGAAGGGTTCTACTCCTCCCATCTTGTAGTATCAGTCGAACTCTTCCTCGTTTGAAAATTTGGGTTGTCGAGTCGTCCCCCAAGAACACATCTCCTCCTTCATATTTTTCATATTCACATAACCATTCTCTATGTGGTTTCATATAATAGGTTTCTCCTAAGTTGATCAACCAAACATCTTGATCCGACTGTGTATTGGTCGACGCCAGGTACACATTGCCTCCCTTATCTGGAGTCGTCTTTATCTCAGTCGATTGCTTCTCGTCAGATCGTGTACTGAATTTCATTTCCTTTGAATTGCAGTCCCTTTTGTAATTCCCAACTTTACCACATTTCCAACATCTTCTTATCGACTGAACAAGGGATTTAGATCTACCCTTCGACTTAGACTTTCTACCAGAGAATTTTCCTTTATCTTTGTCAACCGATCGACCTCTCACCACTAAAGCATCTTTAGTTGATCCTTCTATGTTATCCCTTCTCATTTCTTTTGATAGTAGAGATGCAACCACGTATTCTAATGCTAATGTGGTTGTATCACTCCCTATAACCATGACTAATCTATCCCAAGAGTCTGGCAAATAACATAATAGGCTAACACATTTCTCATCCTTAGTGATTTTAATATCCACATAAGATAACTTACTTATAATGGTATTAAACGCATTTAAATTCTCAGTCACCAAACTTCCCCCACTCATTATCAGAAGATACAGTTTCTTTCTAAGAAACATCTTATTTACCATGTATTTTGACTGGTACAAGCTCCCCAACTTGTCCCATGGTTTCTTGGTTGAATCTTCAGCTAAGACATTCAGTAGTACCAAATCTGCAAGACAAAGTCAAATTGTACTCCTTGATCTTCTCTCGAGTTTCTCCCATTCTTTCATTGACATACCTGTAGGCATGGTACCTGGACAAAATGTTGTCCATTTTTCTCGATATACAAGGAGATATTCAATTTTGGCCATTGAATTTTTCGATCTCTATTCTCGAGTTGCTCGCCATTATTTAATACAATATTTAAGGATTTATGACTTACGACTCTTACTGAACCTAGGGTTTAGCTCAGATCCAAGGTTGTTAAACCAAGCTATGATACCACATGTTAGGAAATGAGGAACACTTCCATGCTAAACATAGCAGAAGAGAGGAAGAAATATTTAATCAAGAAAGTAAATGACAAAGAAAACACACAGTAAACCAATATTTTACCCTAGAAATCCAAACCGAGAAAATCAACATTCCTTGAGCGTTTCTCTCTCTTTTTGTCTTATTCATTCACAATAAAAGGTTACATGTCTAACCTTTGTCCACACCTAAGACACATTCGACATCATACCTTCTTGCTTTACACAATAACAACTCTATAGCCAATTCGACTTACATCTACATGACCAACACCATCTGCAATTTCATATTCTTCCATCTGCATATAAGGATCTCTTTTTGGTATGCCTCAAAGTCTTGAGGTTGCTCTTCATACAATTTTTGTTCAATTTCTCTGGAGAACAGTCTTTGCATTCATCTGATGTAGAACTCCAACCCATGGATATAATAAATCATGTAGAGGTATGTCTAGTTTACTGGAACAAGTAATTGTCATAGTTTTCTCCCTCCATCTGGGAGAACCTCTAGTTCTCGATCTTGCAATGCTTGCATATATACACTTGTTCTTTATCACAACTTTTAGTTCTTCTGCTTGATTACTTTTAGTGAGTTCATATTAGGCTAGTAATCTTGTGATTCTCGATACAGTGATTGGTTGTTCTGGCTTCTCTTCCTTTCTTGGAATCTTCATGTTCCTCATGT
The DNA here is from genome assembly GCA_010110895.2 of Picea sitchensis. Lineage (NCBI taxonomy): Eukaryota > Viridiplantae > Streptophyta > Pinopsida > Pinales > Pinaceae > Picea > Picea sitchensis. Next base: position 15,597 of record SNQJ01S0077572.1, on the reverse strand, counting down.
TTTCTCTTTAGCTCTTGGGTCCATGGAGTTTCTTATAGATTCCACTTCTTTCTTTCATCATAGGATCACAGATGTGGATGGACAACCAAGGATACCTTAAGGCTTCTCTTTGAGGAATACTTCTTCTGAGGTTGAACTGAACACATACTGTCTTTCATGGCTGCTACCGTGGATATATACTTCATCATCTTCAATGGATCATAGGATTATTGATGCAGACCCCCTACCTCAGCAGGGTCCACTAACCTCCCGGTATCTATATCATTCTTCTTCTGAGATGAAATAGCTCTTTGGGATCCTGTTGGAACCCTTTGAACAAATCCACAGGTCCCTTTGTCCTCTAGCACAGGCCTTGAGAAAACCAATGCACGCGTTCAACTTTCGCTTTTCGAGGTTTCGCGATTTCATGAGTCGGGACTCCCTGTCTCACGACTCCTTCTCCCTTGAACCCTCGATTGTTGAAATTTTGAAAAGGGCTCAACTCCACAGTTGGCTCCTCCCTTAACGCTCCGCACCTTTCGCATTTTGGGGTTTCACAATTTCACGAGTCGGGACTCCACGTCTCCTGACTCTTGGCCTCTCGAACACCTGGTTCCTAGAATGAAAAAAAGGGCTTGACGTCGAAGCGCTACCGGCTTTCACGATTCAGGGAATCATGATGCAAGCGTTCCCCCTGTTCTTTGTCTTTCAAATCCCCAGTTGCCGAAATGTCGAAATGTCTTGGTGTTCGTTCTTTCAAGGTTTTGCGATTTAGGATTTCGTAATTCTGGCTGCAGAAAATTCTAGGTGCTTCGAACTCCCGGACCCCGAAATGCCAAAATCTCTCCCTCTGAGAGATAAATGGCCCAGACCCTTCTGGAACCAATGACTACATTCCCACTGGATCGACGGCTTGAAATATTTTGGGTCTTTCCCGAAACCTTGACCGCTTTCCACATGTCCTCCTTGATGGACTGTCTTGGTCCTTTCAGTGATTTCTATGAAACGCCGACCAGTTTCCACGCGTCATCCTTGATGGATGGTCCTGGTCCTTTTGCGAATTCTCCTTTCGTGATTTTTGGAGACTCTTCACTCTCAGTCTCCCGATATCCGAATCCCCGGATTCTCGAAATGGCTGACGGCTATAGGCCTCCCTCAATCCAACAATCCTGGCCTTTTCAGAGTTTCATGAACCGGAAGTTCACAATGTAGTGATTCCAAAATCACTTGTTATTCCAAACCCCGCACTCTGAAATGATGAAATTCGAGCACGAGACTTCGGGATTTCGCGAACCGGGATTTTGCGATGCAGCGACCCCAAAATCCCTTGCCGCTCCAAACTCCAAACTCCGAAGTGTTGAAATTCGAGCGTGCTCTCCTTTGCTTCTATTGCTCTGTGTGCAAAGGCACTACTCCTCCTGAGCTTCAGGACTTAGAATAAGTCCGCTCCCTCACACTCCTTGTTCTACTGAGATTTCGAGTAACTCAGATCCGAAGTATTTCTTGTAAATAAATACTTCACACCCTCCTGGAATTCTTCGGCTCGATGCACACCTTATAGAGCCTTTCTCCATAGAGTGTTCAACAACCCAGTGAGTGTCTACTCTTCTACACTTACCTTTCCTCAGAACTCGAAAGAGTTCCTTCTATGCACACTTGCACACGCTCAATGCCCTCCTGGCAGAGCTTCTACAGAATCTCCAGAGATTCTGTCTCTTCTCTCTGTGCCTTCCCCTACACAGTTCGTATTCCAAGGTGTTCAACAACCTTGAGGCTCCTCCTTGAGTCTGTGAATCTTTCTGGTGTGCCCTCCTGGCACGTTCTTTTTGACTCCTCAGAGTTCAGATGCGCACTCCTTGCGCTAGCCTCATAACTTCTCGTGTTTCGTTGTGCACTTCTTGCACAGCCCAAAGAACTCAGACGGATATCAAAACTTAATAAGATAGACAAATTCTATCTATCCTTGTAGATGAAAATCTAACATACATCTACAGAGTTCATTCATGAAACATAAATACATTCACAACCATATGCAGGAAAAACTGCTTTTCTATTAATCTCTGTGTCTCTATACAGATGATTTACAAAGGCTGGACTGTAACAAGTCTCAGCTCTCTCTCGAGACGTCTATGCTCTGGTATCTCGTCCTTACTCTCTACTCTCTAATTTCTTCTAGAGATTCTTTTCCTCGGTCCCATTTCAAAAATGAGGGCTCCCCTCAGCTTATCCTCCTCTACTTCCTTAGTGTTATCGCTATCTCAAAGCGGCACCTACTCCGACGATTACATTACATAAAAGGATGTCGTAGAGCTAACTGATCTGGACTTAGCTGCAGGTAACCATTAAAGAAAACCTCAACCACTACCTGTACAAAGGCATGATCTGGCATTAAAATCCTTACAATCATTTATTGAAATTTCGAATTTCAAAATTGAGAGGGTTGCGCCTCTCCCTTTCTCCATTAAATGCGTGCTGGATGTGTTGGTTGGCTGGAACGCTGCTGACATGGAGCAATGCTCCTACATCAATTATCTCCCTCATAATCTATGCTTCATATATGAGTGCATATAATCGGCTCCCTCCGTCTAACAGAGTCCACGCTTTTGTCTTATTGTCTTCTACAAAACGTCATAAGTCTTTCTCCAATTTCCTTTTGATTGCTAACTTCTTTCTATCTTTGCTTCGTCTAAGTCTCTTCATGATTGATTTTGATTTCATCTTATCTTTTAATAGATTCCACATGATTTGTTTGATGTATTTCATCCTTTCATGTGTATTATCTAACTTGTATAATGATGACAATCCTTATCTTGTTGTTCTTTCATAGGTATAGTTCTTCTTGGAACACATTATTTTCCAAGAGATAGATATACACGATATGTATAGAGACGATGCAAACAAGATATGTACAAGAACTAAGAAGAGTATTGTTACCTTTAGAAGAAGAAGTCTCTTTCATCCTGCTTAGTCTTCTTGGTAGGTTCCTTTTCTTCGGCAAATGATGCTTCATGTTTCTCCTTCCTTTTCTTTAGCTCGGGACATTGATTCTTGTAGTGACCATACTTTCGACAGTTGAAGCATTGTATTTCTAAAATATATTTCTCTTGGTTTGTCTTCCTCCTTGAACCAAACTTCCTTTTGTTCTTGAAATTCTTGAATCTTGTTGTGAAGGCTTGATCATCATACTTCTTTTGGGGTTTCTCTTTTGCACTAATCCTTGATTCTTCTTGAGCACATCAAGTCCAAAGTTCTTCAAATGTCGGATACTCCTTCCTTGTGTTCATGCTTGCGGCAAATGCATTCCACATCTTGGGAAGACCATTGAGTACTATGTTTACTAATTCCATCCCTGAAATGATCTCTTCAATATCTTGTAGTTGATATCTTAACCGAGAGATTCTCACAAAGTATGATGTTATGTTGTCATCATCATTCATCTTCATGTCACAGAGCTCATTCTTCAAACTCATTATTTGTCCAATGTTTTTGACTGAGAAGAGGTTTGTTAGGGCATCGTACATCTTCTTCGATGAGTCAAGATGGGAGATGTAGGGTATCAAGTGGTCTTCTATAGATTCCACTATGATACTCATGGCATTGATATCACCGTCTTTGAACTTCTCCATAATTGCAACGTTCTGCAGTTCCTTCTTCAAACTTTGGTTCCACGATCTTTCCTTTCACAATATCCAACACTTTATTCTTGACAAGGATGAGGTCAATCCTTGTCTTCCATGCTCTGAAGTTAGAAGCCCCTTCTAACTTTTTTTCTGACTTCATAGAGTAAGTCGTGGCTACTTTGACTTGGTCAAACCCTAGATTTGACCAAAAACTCAAACTTAACGTCTTGGCTTGCTGAGAGTATCAGGAGATGTGCTAGGCTAGGGCGCACTAATCTATATGGAAATTAGGTCAATCACTTCACTTAAGGTACCTCAACGAGAGGATTAGGATTTCTACAACTGCACCTGCTAGTAACCCTAGCGACAGTGCTATGGTGACTGCTCCTACTAGAAACCCTAGCGGCAGATATTCAACAAGCTTAATATCCTTACAGTTATGCTTCCTTCCAGTGGTTAGACTGAATGAAGGAGGTGTGGGCCCATAACCTATTAGAATATAATGGATGTGCTCATTTTACCATTGACAATATCACTATTGTCACCCAACCATAGGACAAAGCCACCCTCCGAGCACCTTAACCTTGACAAAGAATCACTCTGGAAGCAAGCCCTAGGCTAGATATCCAAACAAAGGGTAGCGCACCTTTCCCCAAGGATAGCGCACC
>SNQJ01S0077572.1:0-11320 GCA_010110895.2 Picea sitchensis | reverse complement strand
GTAACAACATTACTTGATTTTCTCCATTATTCTCTAACAATAGTACATCCTTCATTTTCATTGGGTCCCTGAATCAAGTTTGTAATTCGATTCTCCTACTCCTTTGATAGGGTACTGGTAATCATCTCCAAGTGTAACTTTATGAGGAAAGTTATTTTTTTGTAAGGTAAGAGAGAATGTCTCTTTGACCTATCACGTGCTTGGAAGCACCACTATATATGAGCCAAGTGTCCTCACCAGGTGTCACTGATCTTGAGAGGGCAGAGATTAAGACATATTCTTCAATCTGTTCTTTTATCATCTTCGTGGGTGTCTCTTCATCTTCAACTGTATGGGCATGGTGCCTTTTGTTTCTCTTATTGTATTCTTCTCTTCTAGTTGGACAATTTTTAGCAATATGTCCCATCTTGTCACAATGGTAACATTGGTAGGATGAGANGGGAGTGGGACTCCTTATGTTGATGAGTATCTTTTTGGAGGTAATACCTCTTCCTTCCTCCTTTAGTATGAGCAAATAGGGATTTATTTTCATCTCTTGATAGTATTGCTTCTCGGTTAGCTACTCTTCCTTCTTCTTGAACACATTCTTCTCAAAGACTGTCAAAGTGTAGTTTCTCCTTTATGGCACAAATAGTTTGGGTGAATGCATCCCAAGGTCTTGTGAGACCATTAAGAGTTGTCATTATGAGTTCATACTCATCTAGGGTGTCTCCAATTGCTTCTAGTTGTTCCATGAATTGTGATATTGATCTAGAGAAATATTCCTGAATTGTTTCTCCTTTTTGCATCCTTGTACTTTTCAGTTGAGTTCTTATATTCATCTTCTGGTTGATGTTCTTTCCTTCATACATTCTGGTTAGGGCATCAAACATTTATTTTGGAGTTTTCTTTGAAGCCACTTGAGTAATCAAGTGATTTTTAATAGACTCTGCAATGATTCTTTTGGCCCTAACTATGTCCTTTTGGTGTTTTGCTTTAGCTGCAACATCGGTAGGTTCTGGTACATCTTCTTTAATGAATATTGCTAGGTCATTCTCTTCAAGAATGAGTGAAATTCTATACTTCTAGGAACAAAATTTTTCCACACCTTCTATCTTGTCAACAAGCTTAGTGCTTGCAAACATCTTGACCTGGAACTAGGAAAATGACCAAAAATTGAAAATGCTCATAATTTAATTATGAACTTACCAAGAGGTGCACTTGGCTGAGGAGAGTAGCCTGGTGTAGTTAGATTTTAGAAAATCCAAAATTCTCCCCTTCAAAATGGACCAACAAAATTCTGGACTGGTACTTCTGGTATTGGTTCTGGTTTCCTATTTTTCTGGTTTTCTGGTATTTTGGTTTTTTGGTACCAGTGAAAACTAGGGTTTCACTTTCTAGGAGTTATGTCCACTGAAAAAGTGCACTGAGGCTACCAAATATTTCGCTAGGCTAAGGCACACTTCCTTGATGAGTTTTAGGATGAAATTCCTCTTCAATAGAAAACCCTAGTTTTCTTGTACGATAACAATGACGTTTTTTCTTATCTAGTGAAAGGTTCTCTCTTCAGCTTAGCTCTGATACCATGTTAAGGTTTAAGATATTATTAGGTTTATTTTCAATTTACTAGATAACCATAGCATAGATATGATCACTGAGAGAAACACAATCACAAGATACACAAAATTTATCCTGGGAAACCCTCATGGGGGAGAAAACCCAGCAAAATATTCCTTAATATAGATAGCCAATACAATACCAAGACAATAAACCAAAACACTAGAGAATATACAACACTGAGAAATGCGCCTCTCTCTTCCTTCTCCCAGCTGCAGCTACCAAACTTGTGCACTGGCTGAGTGAATGAGTGAGTGACTTAATGAGGCATTGACTTCCTTTATTTATACAAACTGACAGGCGCTAGAAAGGTGTCTCTTCACTGGGGCAGGGCCAACTTGTCTTCTTAGTGGTTAAAACCACTTTAATTAGCCCGGGGGTCGACTTCTCAATTTGCACAATATATTTAGGGTTTGATCAATCCACAAAAGGGGATTTGGTCAATTACAATGCCCGACATGATCAATCCACAAAAGGGGATTGATCTAATGAATAATAACTCAATAATAAATGGAATACTCTTTGCAGTTACAATATTTCAACACAAGGGGACTTCCCAGTATCAAACCTATCCCTAAGGGTGACCACTTACTAGGGCACAATGTCAACCACCAAGGTGAAACAGGGCAAAGAGCATAATTTCCAAGCAGACATTACATAATCAAAAGCATATTTAAATGCAACATAATCAAGACGCCTCAAATATTGAAATGACACTCACCATAATACTTGCCTTGTACCTCATGGAGCAAGATCCAATGTCTTCTAGAAGCAAGTTGTTGTGGAATATACCATCATGATGAATTTGAGATCTGTGGTGGTGAAGTTGGCCTCTACCTATGCAAGTGGACGATGCCAACCATCTATCTCTCGGTACTCCATGCCTACAACCTGAGGGCCTCGAGACATCATCTCCTTAGTTATCCTTAGGAATTGGGGATAACGGGCCCTTAGAAAAATCATAAATGGAGCTCAGCCAGATCGAGTCTCGAAGAATTGACATTTTTCATCGTGTCTCTCTAAGGTGGAAACCGTCATCCAAGGCACCTCAACCACTATTATGTGTCATTTTAGATGAAAGGCCAACTCGGTGGCAGACTACATAGAAAATGTGGCGGTGGGCCAAACCGAGCTCGGATCACGATGGCTCTGAGAGGAAGTAGGACCGGGGGACTTCTAAGACAATATAACATGTTTAAATTAGAAAGAAAATCACCTGCCACATGCAAAGACAAGTGTGGGATCAAGAGTAGACCCAGTGGCTCAAGAAGAGACCCATGCGTCCTCATGAAAATGTAGTTATTATGAGTGGTCGGATGGGAGTCGGTACTAAGGGAGGTGGAACAGTACAACCGACCTCAAAGTGGAAGAGCGAATAGTTACTATTGGGATACGAAGTTAGAATTAATAAGACTACAACTACAAGATCTAGAGGTGGTTAAGCTGATGAAGGATGTTGGAAGGACGAAATAGTCATACCCAACCACCTCTGAAACCATTATGTTTGAACATGACAATTGTACGGCTCGAGTGATCATGATCTACTTGGGTAATCATGGGAGAAAGGGGAAGCAGAAAGATAACTTCTCAATGATCAAGGATTCCTCTCGTTAAAAGGAGAAGGAGGAAGCCTCATCGTATTATTTCTATCCAGTATCCAAATTCTTCTAGTAATCTTGGTGAAGATCCCTATGGGGTTATCAGTTGGAAGGTCGATAAGAAGAGGATGTCTCGAGGGAGTTTCTTCATTGAGGGTGACTTCCTCTCCCTCCTGAGGTGTTTTCCCAGTTTTGATCCCATAGTTTTAGAGGCCAACCTTTCTTTCCTCAGTGGGTCTTTAGGGAGAATTTTGATTTTAGTGAGAGGGTTCTTCCTTAAATCCATGGAAGCAGGCAGACACAGGGATACTAATGAAATCAAGGCTATGCAGGGGTCAGGAAGCCTACCTAAAAGCAAAAGGGGGGTATGGAATCAACCAATAAAGAATCTCACTAGAGCTAGTAACATAGCAACAAGAGAAATAGGGGAGGCTCATAATCAGTACTAGAGACTTTTCTCACCTGTAGAAAAATGATCTATGGAGAATTCGCAGGAATCGGTCCTGAAGAAACGAAAGAGTAATAAGGACGAGAACATTCTTTGGGAGGCAAAATACTGGGTGCCATACCATGGAAAAAAAATGACTCAAGAGACCAAGTACTTCCACCTAGCCGAGGTATATTGGATGAAAAAATTTATAGTGGCACAAGTCGTCGTGCAATATCATTTGGAGAACCAAGACACCTGCCATGCCATCTGCATCTTGGAAGTAAAGTTCGAGATTTTATGTAAGGCGCAGTAGGGAGTTCGCTTACAAGAAAGAACCCAGGACACCCAAGAGGCTCGAAGAGTTTGGCTAGAGGATAAAGGTTACCAGATCGAAACCGCGAGCACCCTATCCAAGTGGAAGGGGATGACAAAAATTCAAAGTCCATCAAGCAGCCGACGAGTCATTTGGCAAGTGAGCGTTGCAAGCATGTCGACCACAAGATAATCGAGACTTCGGGTTTTCTTCAGCCCTCGCCCTAAAGATAGGATTAGGAATCTTGATAGATAGCATTTTTGTCTTTTTTTGTCTATGTCTAAAATCTCTTGGGGAAAATAGGCCTAGCCTAAGGAAGTCACCCAAAAAATCCAGGCTTCATAGAACTCTGTTTTGGTTCTATAAAACTCAGATATATGGAAATTTCAAGCATAAATATATGGTAAATCTCAGAAAACTTATTGATACAGGGAATGAGTCCGGTTTCCATTTTTTGGCAGACCCCACCCCCCACCCATACCCATGATTGTTTTTTATGTATACTCTTAATAGAAAACTATAGACTTTTTTTGCTTAAAAAAAATTATAAGTGCATTGATGTTTTTGTCTTATATGTACGCACCGAGAAGGTTGATTAAGAGCACACTGATGCATTTTGATAATAAAAGCATTGAAAAAAGACCTTCGCTACAACCTCCACCCACCCAATTTTTTTTAGTTATATGGAACATCCATTAAAACCTCCACTAAAACTTTTGCTTCAAATAGCGAAGGTTGTAGTCAAGATTTTTTTGAAAACTTTGCAAAATCTTATAAAATAAAAACCTCCACAAAAGCCTATGTTTTCCTTGTAGTGAAAATGAGCACGCCATGTCATATGGGTTGTCTTTGGCTCATCTCCTGCCACAATCCTTACTTGTTATTATCCCTACCTCAATTCCAACTTTGAGAAAACCTTGGGCTTACCAACTTGTCAAAGAAATCTCCTACCAAAGGACCTAAGGGGTATCTACTTTTTATGGTCCACTTTTTCAATACATTATAGTCCAAGCACATCCTCAATTCTAGTGTGTCCTTGTTCTTTTTTAAGAGGATCAATGCACCATATGAGGACCTAGATGGATTGATGAAACTAGCATATATGATCTTAGTTAATTGCCGCCTCAACTCTTCCAACTTGTGTCCAAAAAGTTAGTAAGGTGCTCTAGAGTCTAGCTAGAGGTTGCAATCTCAATTGGATCTCAATATGATGGCCAACAATGTGCCTAGGAGAGAGCACTTTAGGCAAATAATTAGGCATTTGATCTATAAACTTTTCCAACACATTGGTAAGTGTTGGTGGAATGGGTGTCCCCACTCCATTTTCATTCACTTCTTCATAACTATTGCATAAATTTGAGACTTTGACTACCTGTATGCCCTCTTCATCATAAATGAAGATATAGTCCAAACCTTTTCATCTGAATTCCTTGTTGTTGTGTGCACAACACAAGTCTTTCATCAATGAAGTATCACCAACTTGTCTACAAATGGCATGAGAACTAACTACATTCTCCTTAGGAATTATTGTCCAAGAATGACTTCAAAGTCATTCGCTTGTGATACTATAAAGTTTTCATGGCCCAACCATTTTTCCAATGCAAATGTAACCATAGATACTACCTTGGCCTTAGAATTATCCCCTTAACTAAAGAATTGCATGATCCAATTCTATGTTTAAGTTCACTTGCCAATTATTTTTTCAAGAAGTTGTGTGAGGAACCAAAATCAACCATTACTTGTACTCTCCTTCCATTGATGATTAGATCCACAAAAAATATTTGATTGAGATTTTTCCCTTGGTTTCAAGCCAAAGCATCTATACACTACAAAGATGCCCCCAAAAAGATATTCCCCCTTCCATCTACCATAGAATCTTACTATGCATGAACTCTTAAAGAAAATGAACTGCAACAAAAAGACACAAGAGTTTTACCTATACCTGAAGTGGCATGCCAATGGGTACCATGCAATGCCATCTTCAAAAGGTCTGTTAAGGAACTCCTAGGCCAAACTGCACTTGAACCCAAGACACTATGAGGTGTTTCCTCTATGACTGTTCTATGAATATTGACTTGGTTGAAATGCACTCTAAGTCCTGGTTGGATGCTCGAAAAAGATACTCTCAGACAATCAGTAGCCTACAACAACAACTTAGTTTCATCCTCTACCTTCATCCTGTCTCCAACGACTACTAGCACTCTTATGGAAAACTATTGAAAGAGGGGTCACTCCAACACTTGTGTTGCTAGATGTTACCTCAATGAGGGCCCAAACCTCCCAAGAAAACTCCTTTTTGAAACATGAACTCAAAGTTGTCTTGAACTAGTCAAACCATCCTCCAAACCTATTGATTCCTTATGGAACATGGTGAAGATCATCCAACAAGGTTATGAAACCAACTTCTTAGAGAATTTGAGTTCTAATACCAACTATCATGGACCTAAGAGTCTTGACCAAATTTTTACTTTTTGTCATCTCCAATGTGTGGCATTGCCTTTCCTCGGCCACAGTGGCTTGACTAACTTGTGCATACTACAAACAAGCTACACATATTTACTTAAGGTATATCCATGACCTCTCCTTAAGATACACTAAGTTAGATGCACATCTATGTCCAACACAAGAAAGTTCACCCAACAATAAAAATTTAATCCAACCCTTGAAGCAACCATAGGCCTACCTCTTGCAAATCCTATCTTATTCTTCTTCTCACCCAACTAATGCAATTCGTCCTACTCTACCTAACCCTGGACTCAGACTGTAAATCCCCTTTACACTAAAATGAATAACCAATGCTTACTCTTCTACATATTATCACCATTGAGGTGTCCTCCTTTTATATGGGACTTTTCTTAAATTAAAACCTTATATTTATTATATAGATGTTGTTATGATTTGTTTTAATTCTTTTATTTTAACATAAACTTATTTTAATACTTTGAATGATAAATTATTAATATTAAATTTTAACCTACAATAAAATAATTAATTAAAAATATATGAAAATATAATAAATTATTAATATTAAATGTTAACTTTAAAAACACGTTCATTAAAAAAAAAATATGCCAATAAATAAGAGTGTAGATTAAAGATGGAAAGGTAATCTACATTATTCGTACACACAACATATTGAACTGAACAACTTTGTCCATCGAAAATAACTTACTATATATTTTTTAATAATTAACCAATACACTGAAAATAATATTAAAATGAGAAGCAAAATAGATTTAACGTGAATTGTTTAAAAAATCCCATTTTCATACTTGTTTTTCTTTTGAAACAAAATAGAGTACATAATGGAGACCAGACGCGTGTTGCCTGGAGAATTGATAAGCCATTCCGTGGTGAGGAAAGTGCAGTTCACTATGGAATGAATGAATTCCACACCTTACAAAAAATAATCAAAAGAGTTGACACTTAAAAAGAAATAAGCGATTATGAGCGAAAAGGAGTAGGGAGAAAGGAGCGGATCGTCAGGTCGTCGTATCTGTGCCACGTATGTGGAGCTATCTGTACCATTTTCTTGGTATGGTATGCTAATTGGACCATTCGATTGTTGACACGTGGCGTGGATCCAACGGTTAGATCCAACAGTTTCTGTCTCGCCACATGGCATGCATCCAACGGCTAGATCCTACTACTAGTGTCACGCCACGTGGCATTCATCCAATGGTCCAATCCAAGGGCTCTGACATCGCCACATGTTGTCCATCCAAGCATTGTAGATTCACCACGTGGCGTTCAGCCAAGCGCCCAATCCAACGGTTTCAGACTCGCCACATGGCGTAAATCTAATGGCCAGATCCAAGGGTTGTAGACTAGCCATGTGGCGTGAATTAACAGCTCAATCCAAGGGCTTGGAATCCCCACGTGGCGTAAATCTAATGGCTCAAATCAAGGGCCGGGGAATCCCCACGTGGTGTGAATCTAACAGCGCAATCCAAGGGCTATGGACTCGCCACGTGGCGTGCATCTAACGACAAGATTTAAGGGCTCAGGACTCGCCACGTGGCGTACATCCGACGGCCAGATCTGGCGGCTGTGATTGAGACACATGGCGTGCATTCGACGATCGAATCCTACCGCTGTGATGTCACCACGTAGCTTACATCTGACGGCTAGATGGGGCAGTTGTGATCTCACCACGTTGCTTGCATCCGATGGTTGTGATTTCACCAGGTGGCGCGCATCCAACGACCCAATTCGGCGACTACGATTTTGCCACGTGGCGTGCCTCTGATGTCCAAACTCGACTGTTGTTATCTCGCCATGTGGCGTGCATCTGACGTCCAAACTCGACTGATGTTATCTCGCCACGTGGCGTACAACCGATAGCTAGATTTGACCGTTGTGATATTGCCACGTGGCGTTCATCCTACGACTTCGATCCCGCCGTTCCCACGGCTGATGCAGCGATGTCAAACTCTGCTTCACGAAATCGCCAACCGCGGCAGCGCCCTTCAGATATATTCGACAACCATAGATAGATTTCAATGGGACAACCGTCGATTTGATAACTTTGTTATTTGTACAATCACTAATTCCAGGTTGGTAGATGGATTTCGCTAATTTTACTGTTCCTACGCTCCTTTACCGCTGGGTCGTCAATTCTCTGGCAGCCGTCCACTGCGAGCTCACGAAGGAAGCGAAGTAGCAGCGCTCGCTGGGTCGTCAATTCTCGCTCATTTACCGCTGGGTTGTCAATTCTTTGGATCCATCGTAGGTGGATTCTACCCGTCGAACAGGAGTCTGATGAAGATTGTATACATTTATGACTTTGTGTTTGTGAGATGGAGTCGCGGAGCTAACATGCCTACGCCTCGATCCTTCTTTGCCTGCTGCGTCTCTTCTTCCACCGGACTTGTCTACGTCGTTGGCGGGATCAATGAGCATTTCAACCGTCAATGGGGCAGTGGATTGAAGTTAACGGTGATGGTGGGGAAGGTTGTGCGGGCATGGTCATATCTGCAGCAACCGTGGAGATTTGAATGCTGTAGCTTCAACTAAACTATATGTGGTGCAAAACAATATGGAACCGGATTTAAGAAACGATAGTGGATGTTTGTTTTAACTGGGGATATGGGGAAACCACGCATCGGTGATGAAATTTGAAGAGTCGTTTTTTATTTCAGTTAAAAGGGTATAAATTCATGGATCACTTTCACGATGAAAAAAATTCCAGAAAGTTTATATTTTATTTTACAACAATAAATTAACGATACACTTCATAAAAACATAGGTTAAATAAAATATTGCATTTTCAATTAAAATTTATGTTTTGTATAAAAATTAGTAAATTCAAAACATCACCTTTAATATTTGTAAAGTTAATTATAAAAAAACACAATTTGCTTAATTGTAAAGATTTTTTATAAATTTAAAAATGTTTTCAAATATTTTGTTTGTTACATTAGAAAAAATAAACACCATTATAATATATTTGATGATTAAAAAAAATATATTTTTTACTATCCATATTGAAAAAATAAACACCATTATAATATATTTGATGATTAAAAAATATATATTTTTTACTATCCATATTGTTTATATAATTCTAAATTTATCAGCTAATTATTGAATTAATTTAAAAATATGTATTTGAGAGTCATCAAATAAAGGAGTCATTTCATCAATTTACTCATTTTTAATCACTATTTAAATGATTGCAACAATAAAAATATTGAAATTCAAATTTGATGACTCAAAGCTTTCCAAATCAAACATTTAAAGAGATTTTATTTCATGTCTCTCAAAAAGAGAAGTAGATGCTCCACAAATCAAATTTTTTTTATTATTGCAGTTAATAGTGAACATATGAACTTGAAATTAACATAAATAACTAATAATTCAAAGACACATTATTGGATATCAAGCTCCAACAAATCACTGTAGAAAATCCATAATGAAATAAGCTTATCCATAATGAAATACAAGTACAATTCAAGGGCAATGAAAATTCAAAGAATATCTTTGAAAATAAAAAATGTTCTACAAATCCAATTTAAGAATAAAGGGTCAGTATGACATTAACGCCAAGTTTTTCAACATGCTATGGATGGTTCAAAAGAAAGGAAATACCAACATAATTCAAATCATTGAAATCAAGCATAAAAAGAATTCAAATAATACCTTCTATGAAAAAGAAAAAATACAAATCAGTTCACTGTTGCAATGAACAACAAACACATTGATCAAAACATGGAAAGTACTCTAAAAAAAAATAGATGATGACAATACATCCACATTGTTGGTGATTCCATAGACGGTTGAGAATATTTCAGAGTAAATAAACAAATTGCTAGAAAAAAATTAGTTTAACCTTTATTCATTTTCCATTCAAATCTAATATAACATCTGCATCATAATTACACCCTTATAAAATCAACTTAGCTTGTATAATTCTCCATTCATTCTTTCTTCTTTTCACTATCAATATTAAAATTCTATGTTGTATAATACATTTACTAAATCAATTTAGTGAGTAATGGAGGTCGTTTCTTTTGACCATCAGTATTCGAATTCTATGTTGTATAATGTATTTATTATACACAGAGTTTAAAAATTCCCAGGTCCACTAACCCCGGCTTCAAAACTGAAAAAGGGATTGTAATGCAAACAAAGCTATTCATGGACTTGTAATTTGTAATTAGAAAAATAATCATTTTTATGAAATTTTAATATAAGGGATTGTAATGCAAACAAAGCTATTCATGGACTTGTAATTTGTAATTAGAAAAATAATCATTTTTATGAAATTTTAATATACGTTTGATGGTGAGTTCCTATTCATATTGTTTTGCTGTAGTTTCAGTGAAAAACGTTTGGACTGTTGTAGCTTCTCTACTGGCGGCATGACCGGATTTTTTTGGAAGCGCATGCAACCTTGGAGATTTGGATGTAATTAATGAAATAAAGTGATTTTGTTTGTCTGAGTTATTTCTTGTGAAATTTCGAGGGGGAGGGAGTTTTCAGGCAAAAAAATCTTAGTAAATCATTTTTTTTTAAAATTAAAATTTAAAAATTAATTTGAATATTTATATAAATAAAAAATTAATTAAATTAAAAAAAATAACAATTTTTTTTTTTAATTTTTAATAATATAATATAATTTAATCTAATTTAAGTTTTTGGAAGTATATATATTTTATCTTTTTCTTTAAATTTGAACTTTTAACCTTTAAAACCTATAAAAAAGAAAGACATGTTCTTAATTATTATAATATTACATTTTCTTAACTATTATAATAGATGTTCTTTACACATATTTCTTGTTGTTTCTCTTTAAATCAAAACCTTATTCTTTCCTTGTCTGGTTTATATATATTATTTATTTAATAAATAATACCTTCAATGAATGTATAACTAACCGCA
>SNQJ01S0077570.1:34516-51766 GCA_010110895.2 Picea sitchensis | reverse complement strand
TGTTGATATATATATATATATATATATAGAGAGAGAGAGAGAGAGAGAGAGAGAGAGAGCCTCAAACATCACATGTTGTAGGAAACACAGAAAATGATAATATACTTACATCCTTCACAATCTAATAAAGTTTTTGATCACATTCAAAATAAAAGGAAATGGTCCAATTGCACAAGAGAAATTTGAAAGACTATCACTTATTAAGATCAAAAGAAGATTTTGATAAGTCGATTTCAAATATCTTATACTCAAAACTCAAAGTTAAAAAATACAATCAAAATCGACTCCAAAATAGTTCTCTGGAATTTAAAAAAAATAATAATGGTTATTACAGTCTTGGAAATTTAAAGGCATTCATCCATAAATGGACTGGGATTGGGGCTCCCATGGGCCATAAAATATATACAAGAAGTATGAAGAAGAGGGAGGAATGTGGAATAGGGCACGGGCAACAAAGATCTGGAAATAAGACAAAAAGGAAGTTATCAGAATTCGGTTAAATTTTTCTAATGAAAGAATAAATACAACTGGATGAATTCTGAGAAGGAAGAAAGTATGTAATTAGTATAGACTTACTATGATGAAGTCTCTCTCTTTTAATTTTCTTGTTGATGTGCCTTACGTATCTTTTCTCATTGTGGTTATGTGGTTGGTATTAACTACTTCCATTGGAATCTCAGAAATCTTGATTAGAGATTTGTTTAACAATTCTTGGATATATTATCTTAAAGGAGCAACAACTACTTCCTTCTTGACTTTGATATTTAATAATTTGCTTTCAATTTATCTATGGTCAACAGATAAATTTTGTAAGGTAATCTCGATGTCTTCATTTCTATTTGTATATTCCACACGACAACTATCAATATCATCATAAGTATATTCCACCATATTATCAAATTTTTCTGCTAATAATTTTTTCAAGGTTTCAACTTGCTCCTCAAACTGTTGTCTAGTCATGAGCATTGAATTTGATATCAAGTTTGGATCTTCCACTTCAATATTTTTACCTGCAATATCTAACCCAATAACTTTTGAATATGCCTCAGTCATTTTGTGTGATAATTCATTAAGCTAACTTAATAATCCTCTTAATGTACTAATCCTTTCAATATGACACACTTTTAATTGTTTCATGCAGTTTTGAGAAGGAAAATCTTATTGTTTTCTCCTTTGTTCTATCATTGTCGAGAATTTTGCAGTGAACATGGAAACCCCATTTGTAAGAAATCCTTCATCTTTTTTCCAATCTGCATTCAAATATTCTTTAGTATTTTGTATTCTAAGCCCAAGAGAAGAAAATATTTTTTCCAAGTCCCATATATCTAAAATAAGTCACATTATTTTCTTTATATTTTCCTCCCGAAATGTCAAGTAGCAGTGAGTAAGCTTGAGAGTCTTTTCAGTCTTAAACTTGACTTGGGGGTTCTTTGAAGAATTATGTCAGGTTGAACCATAGCAACAGGGGTGGCCAATATAGGTAGAGGCATACAAGTTGCTCACAATTATTTGATTCTTTCCTTAAACCTGATATTTTCTTCCTCCATGTCGACTATTGAGACATATAGTGCATCCCTTCTAACCTTATGAATTGAAGATAATTTTGATGGAAGCATATATTTGAGATCAATAGTGGAACGAGCTTTTCCTTTTTTATTCTTCGAAGTTCTTTCAAAGATTAATTTCTTTGAAGATTTATCAAATAATGCATTATGTATGGAAAAGGTTTCTTCATCATAAAAGACTTCATCATGGACATCAAGTGCGACAACAAATTGTATGTTCTCTTGTACCCGTTCCTCTTCGTCCGAGAACTGGATATTTTCAATATGAACATCTAAATCCATATCATCAATCGAAATGTAATTTTTAGGTATGTTTTGTTCTTCCCCTCCTTGTTTAGAATTAATTCTTTTCCTTTTCACTTTCAATTTATGAGGGTTTTCTAAATTTCCTTAAGGATTATTTTTCTCTCCATCATTTCCTGAAATGTTGAGGGTTTTCTTTGTTGATTCGTTGCAGACTGAGAATTTGATTTAGGAAAAACCCTTCTATGATAAATAATGGGAGACTAGGAACTTCTTGTTAGAATAAAAGAGATGTGTTCGTTTTTCCATAGACAATATAGCAATATTGTCACCCAACCATAGGCATGCAGACACCCCCGAGCACCTTTAACATTGACAAACAAAATAATTTCGGAAGCAGTCCTAAAAACCAATAGCCAACCAAGCTAGTGTATTGCTCTCCAAGGCTAGCATACCAAATAGAAGGTCCAAACCATAATCAAGTCAGAAATTCCAAACCATAACTAAAGACCAAAATCCCAGTTGCAGTAGTTGCAATTGAACTCCTTCTCCAAACTTACGCACCACTAGTTTGTGTTAGTTGTGAGAGTGTGTGTGACAAATGAGCTCTAGCACCCTCTTATTTATAGTCCCCCAAGTGACCTAACTAGGTTGACTTCTACTTCTAGAGGATAATAACTCAATATTAATTATTATCTTGAGTCGACTTGTCTTCTAGGGTTATTATCCAACGTTTTAGGGTTTCTCTTGCTTCTTCGAATATTCTAGTATTGTCAAAGGTTACACGTAGCGGTTAATACCTCTTGCGACTACCATAATAGCAACACTCCCTCCTATCTACAGAGGTATTAAAGGCAATGGTATTGAGGAAAACAGACCATTCAACCGGTAGCATCATCATAGCCACACATGCTGTCTCATGATCATGTAGATCAACTCAGGAGAAACATCACCACTATTAGTATTATCTAATAGCATCAACTGCATCATCACTTGAAGACATACTCCATCTAATTAATCGGCATTATGTTGAATAATTCACTCACTCAACAGAGTGATACAAGGACCATTCTTCTGATGATCTGGACATGTGTCCTAGAATAATTATTGTCCCAACAAATGTTGAAATCCACGCCATGGGATATAGAGACCATTCCTATAGGAATGTATTTCTCAGACTATTTTCTAATCGGGTCATATGTACCATAGAGATCCATCTCTACCCATATGCCTTAGAAAATATCGGTCTCGTATCAACCACCCTAATCGGGACGTCATGTCCTTAGGGGGTGGACTATTCAACCTGATCGGGCCAATAACTATGCCTCGGGAGAATATTGGTTCTGAACCATTTTCCTAATCGGGCCACAACCTATTCCTTAGGAAAATACCAGTACATCATACGTCATCAATCTGTCAACCTGGACCATTCTCCATAGGGAGAATGTTTGTCCACCAGCACACTGACTATCTATCTAGATGACAATCATCTCCAACACTAGTTGTGGTCTCCATGGAAATCAAATAATAACATGCAATTGCTACAATGCCATCCAATAGAACACAACTATGTATATCCATAGTAGTACACAACTACTACCCAGTGGTACAAAACCAATCCTAGTAGCACACAACTACTAACTAGTGACACACAGTCACTACTAGTGGAACACATCCACCACTGTAGCATACAACTATTGTCCAGAGACATATAGTCTCCACAACAATCATATCATCTAATATCAACATGTATAAAAAATATCATGATACAAATTGATTCATATAGGCCATTCCTCCACTCACATCCATGATATCTAGAAGAACATCTACCATTGGAAAGTAAAACATCATCCATGGGATATTTGGACTATTCTTCCCAAGCAGAAGAATAATTGTCCCTGATTTATGAACCTGGACCACCCACCTAACTGGGCCATTATTTTGGCACTAATCATAGTGAAACCTAGAGAGAATGAGTCTGCCCTAGGGAATGTTTGTCCCTAATTTTAAAACCTGGACCATTCACCTAACTGGTCCATTCCTCCAACACTAATCACAGTGCAACCTGGAAAGAATGAGTCAACCCTAGGAAATGACTGTTCGAATAATTTCCTATGGAAATGACCATCCTGAACCAACCTCTATAATGTACCATTCTTCGAGACTGATCACAACTATGAACTTTGAAAGAATGATTGCCCGGAGAGGTGGACCATTTTGATTTACCACTACTCAGAGTGACTTCCAAGAAGAATGAATGTCCTAGACTATTTCCCCACACTGGCCACAAGGAGAATCGTTTTCTATGGTACATCAACAATCTATCATACCATTTTCATTACGAAAATGATTGTCCGATCTGGACCATTTTCCAAACTGGAAAATTCATGTCCATAAAAAATCTTAAGCCACTTTCTAGACTGGAAGGGGACTTCCCAACCTGGACCATTTTATGAACTGGAAAAATGATTGCCCATAAATCAATAACATATCAGTGCTCCCTCCCAACCTGGGAGCAATCTCTTCATTTTCCAATAAGGAAGTCATCTCCATGAGTACCAACTTGTCCCTTAAGTATGCAAACTTTTTATCTTGGACAGAGGCTTTACCAAAATATCTGTTATCTACTCATTTAAGGAGATATATTGGAGAACCACTTCTCCCCTCTGGACTCTATCATGGAGAAAATAATACTTGATCTCAATGTGCTTTGACCTGTCATGGAACACCGAGTTCTCTAAAAGCTTCAAACAACTCTGATTGTCACAATATATCACGATCAAATCCAACACCTGATCAAATAGTCTAGAAATTGACTTATGGAGCCACACTGGTTTCATACAAGAATCACAAGCTGCAATATACTCTACTTCTGTAGTGCTGAGTGAAACAGACTTATGTTTCATGCTAGCCCATGATATCGTGGAAAATCTCAAACTGAAGCATATCCAAGAAGCACTTCTTTTGTTATCTACACTCCTTGTCCAATCTGAATCGATAAATCCATGTAGTTGTATATCATAACAAAAATGTCCCACGAAGACATTTCAAGGCATGCTTTGCAATTATTCAATTCTTCATGGCTAGGTTACACCTGGAACTATTTTCACAGCAAAGAAAATATCTAGTTGAGTACTCTCCAAATACATTAACAAGCCATACAATTTTCGATACAGGGACGGGTATATTGGATCAGAGTCTCTCAACTTCTTCAAATCTATCATCGTGGGATTTTTCCATGGATTTGCAATCCATCATCCCGGACTTTTGAAGAACCATTTCAATACACTTCCTTTGTCATAAGAAGTTTTCATCACACTTATACTGTATATGAGAGGCTATGCACCAAGTTGCTTGAATCCATACAAGATCTTCTTCCATCTGCATACAAGGGTCTCTTTCTGGTATACCTCGAAACCTTGAGGTTTCTCTACATATGATTCTTATTCAATTAATCTGTTGAGAAGAACAGACTTTACATCCATCTGATGTTAACTCCAACCCATGGACACTACAAGATATAGAATGGATTAGGTAGAGGTATTTCTGGTTACTAGAATAAGGTTTTCATCATAGTCTTCTCCCTCCTTCTGGGAGAACCCTCTAGCCATGAGTCTCGCCTTATATCTATCAATTCTTCCATTTAAAAGTTTTTTTTTTCATAATTTCTCACATACATTTTTCTACATCATGGATTCCTTCCATTCCTTCTGTTTGACTGCTTCTGGTGGGTTCAAACCATGCTGGTAGTCTTATGATTCTTAGTATAATAACTGGTTCAATTGGTTGTTCTAGATTTTCTTAACAAATTCTTGGAATCTTCATGTTCTTCAACTTTGGGGTTCATAGAGTCTTCCATAGATTCCATGCCTTTCTTTCCTAAAGATTCCAACTTCTTCCTTTTTTCATATAGATGTAGATGGAAAACCAAGGATACTCAAAGCTTCTTTTCGAATGGCTACTACTTCCAATGAAGAACATGGATAGATACTCTATAGTCTTAACAAATTATTCTTTGATGGATCATATCATTGGGGATTAGCTCCCTCCTAATCTCAGCTTCATTCCTGAATGAGAAATATGCATGCTCTTCTTTTGTTTTGGAATTATGTGATCAACTCCCTCCATCTAAGAGAGTCCATGCTTCCTTCTATTGCATCTCTCTTTTCTTTCTACAAAGTGTCACAAGCATGTTATGGTTTCCTTTTGATTATCGACTTCCTCTGAGTCTAACTCTTCTGAGTCTCTTTAAGTTTGTTTCTATCTGTTTTGATTGTTTCCCATCTGGCAGTTGTGAAATCCTTATAAACTTCTTCTATGACATCTTCCGCAAGGATTGTTCATCAAACATATTTCACCGGGGTACCTGCCTGGAACAAGAACAACAAGAGAAAACAAGAAATATCTCTCTAGAGGAGATGTTAGTTCATCTTGCAAACACGTACAATAAGCATCTATATCAATGGTATTCATATGCAGTCAAGTATTCATTGTACCTGGAAATAATAAAACCTTTCGAAGATTGCTTTCACAATTTGTAATGTAGCAACTATCACCCTTGATATATACAAATTTGAAGCTTAACAATTTAATCAAACCTAGAACCTGAAGCCTCAACTACTATGGAGGGTGTGCTTGTTCCTCTAAATGAATTGAATCCAATATTATAGCTTGGACAAAGTCTCTAGTGCTTACCCTACAAACACACTCATGTTTTTCTAGATGATATAACTTGGATAGCATATATAAGTGCATACCTTTGAAACTGTGTAGCATAGTCTAGCTTGTCTTTCAATCTAAAACCAGATACCATCTTGAAAGGAAGAGATTAGAAACTCAATTAGAAGATTCAATGATTTGAACAAGATAGAAACTCTAAATTTTCAACTTTGACGACAAAATCAATTTGACCATAAGTCAATCTTTGACTTTGACTTTGACTTTGACCAAAAATTCAAACCTAATGTTTTTNTTAGAAACTCAATTAGAAGATTCAATGATTTGAACAAGATAGAAACTCTAAATTTTCAACTTTGACGACAAAATCAATTTGACCATAAGTCAATCTTTGACTTTGACTTTGACTTTGACCAAAAATTCAAACCTAATGTTTTTTCTAGCTAAGGGTACCAACAGGTGTGCTAAACTAGGGTGCATTAGGATGTCAATGAATTAGGTAAAACGTTTCATCAGAAGTGCCTGGACAAAAGAGTTAGGGTTTGTTGCAGCTGCATCATCAGAAAACCTAGTTGCAACTACAATGGGCTTTAACAAATAACTTCCCAATCTATCTTCCATTGGTTAAATTTTCTGAAGATAGTGTGGGACCATAACATGTTAGAATAAAAGAGATGTGTTTGCTTTTCCATAGACAATATAACAATATTTCCACACAACCATAGGAACACAACCACCCCCGAGCACCTTTAACCTTGACAGACAGAATAATTATGGAAGTAGACCTTAAAAATAATAGCCAACCAAGGTAGTGCATATCTCTCCAAGGATAGCATACCAAACAGAAGGTCCAAAACATAACCAAGTCAGAAATTCCAAACCATAAGCAAAGACCAAAATCCCAGTTGCAATAGTTGTAGTTGTACTCCTCCAAACTTGCACACCACTAGTTTGTGTGAGTTGTGAGAGTGTGTGTGACAAATGAGCTATATCACCCTCTTATTTATAGTCCTCAAATTTACCTAACTGGGCCGACTTCTACTTATGGAGGATAATAACTCAATATTAATTATTCTCTTGAGCCAACTTTTCTTCTAGGGTTATTATCCAACGTTTTAGGGTTTCTCTTGCTTCCTGAAATATTCTAGTCGTGTAAAAGGTTACATGTAGAGGTTAATACCTCCTGCAGCTACCATAATATCAACACTTCTTTCACCTGAGGTTTTCCCTCTTTGATTACAATGCTTTGTAGTACTCACTATGGTCTCTATATCACTAGAAATTTTCTTAGTATCTTGAATAGGAGGGTCATGACTGTCACCTTCTTCTTCTCCAAATATAAGGGTATTAACTAATGCAGGACTCTGTCTAAATGATACCATATGGTTATAAAAAAGGTGTTTAGGATCAAACCCCCTGATTTCTTCTACAAATTTTAGATTATACTGGTCAAAATATGAAGCATATTCATCAATCTTAGTAATTCCTCTCAACCAAATTTCACTGACTTTCAAAGGCAAAGGAATATATATATTTTTTTCCTTTATCTAACACATAACAATTTAATTTTCAAAGGCAAAGGAATATATATATTTTTTCCTTATCTAACACATAACAATGAAGGAAGATATGTTTTCACGAGCACAGAAAATCATGATGATGTTATAATCATCCATTTTCTCCAAAACTCCCTTTGTATTTAGAAAAGCATATGCTTCCAATGAAAGTCTAGAAGTATCCTCTCCAAAGAGAAATTTATTGAATTCAAACACAAAATCATTATATAATTCAGTAGAGCCTCATACCACATAGTCATGGGTTCGATATCTGAATTTACCCTCTTTCCAATACTTAGGCCTTTAAAAACATGACAGTATGTAATGGAAAATATTAGATAAGAATCCATGTAGAAATTTTTCTTATTCTTAAAATTTATTAATTGAGCAGAAATTTCATTAGATATAATATTCACCCAATAGAATACAACATTTTCATGGACAATAAAATGTATAATGTATAGAGAAATCTGAGGGATAGTCATTGTATAATCTTGATCAGTAATTCTTGTAAAAAGCTAAGAAATTTCTCGATAAGGGTCTTTCAAAGAATTGACCTGGGTTTTGGATAAGTATTGTGGTATTGTTGTAGGGCCTTGCAAATATTCCTGCAGGAGTTCTATTCCATTATTTCTTCCCTTCATAAAATTTCTAGCTTTGTCTCCTTTGTATGTTATATTCATCTCTGGTAATTTCAACATTTTCTTTAAGAATGAAGGCACCAATGAAATAGGGGAGTCGTTCTGTAGGGGTATTGTCTTTATGTTCTGAACAAATTTGTCTATGCACCGAGTGATAATATCTTTTCATTCGAAAGCATCAAGCACACAACCATCCAGGGCTATCCCTAATGTCCAAACTTTATTGTTTTCTTTGTCTCGCAATGTTGAATAATACCAATATGATATCAACCACTGGTAATTGTGATCTTCTCTAGCAAACAGATTCAAAGTATCCCTGCATAATTGTTGTTTTCTCTCAGCAATCTTTACCAGGTTGATGGACTTCTTCATAATACCAATTAGAACAATGATAAAATATCGTTCAATAATACTTGACTCATTTTTTCAATGGAAGAGTTAATGTGGAATAAATGTAATTGCCTCGAGAAAAATGTCATTAATAATGGGCTTTTCGAAATTCAATTTTAGTAGTTAAGTTCGTAGTGTCAGCATTAAATTTAACTCGATAAGTGTGAAAGAAATAGGATGGGACACATCATGGAGGGTATTTGGGGTGGAAGAAATATTCAAATGGAATCTCAAGTCCGCCAACTTGTGAACCCATCATGAAAGGAAAATTGGTTAAATGTTGGTACCTCTCGGACGGACTTACAAAAATGGAAAGATACAAAATTACGAGTTCGCGAGTCCACGATGAAAGAAAAAGGAACTAAGTGTTGGCAGTGGGTTTATGGAAGGAACAAATATATACAATGATTTTGTGAGTTTTCCAACCCACTAATCTATGAATATAATAAAGTGACTAAGTATGAAAAAATATGTAGGCTACATAAAAGAGAAGTACAAATGGTATGACATGGAAATCTTGTAGGACCACAACAAGATTAGAAGAAGAACTTTTATGTATGGAAGAGTGAAATAAAAGGTATGGGGGTCAACAAAATTCTTAAACTGTGGGATCATAACCCCTTGTGGGTTTTCAAGATTCCAAAATCTGAAGACTAGATTCCTTATTTTTTGGGAAATGGAGTCAAGAAAGCGAGGATATACAAAACAAAGAAAAAGTTGTGTACAAGTGAAAAGAATGAAAATCAAGCAAATAAACTTTTCACATGTCTCCCATTGATTGGAAATATTAATATTGTTCCCTTCATGTCCCTGAGCATGTAGGAATTGAAACTTAGAATCTTTTCAATAATATACAGCCCAATCCAGAGTGCTTCAAATTTTGTATGCATTGAAGGATTTTATTTTTCTTTATTCTAGAGAAATACCAGTTCACCTTTTTGGAAATTCTTTATTGTTGCACTTTGATCAAAGTAATTCTTGGCATTTTTTTGTCTTTGCAATATTTTCTTCAAATCCTCAGTTCTTTCATCTTCCAACTTTAACAATTGATTCAATCTCTTATGCAGAGGAGAATTATTTTATGTATCTTCAATGTTTACTACATAAGTCAGCACATTCAATTCAATACTAAGTGGCATTTTTTCTTCTTTTCCATACACCAATGCATATGGGGATACTCCAGTTTTATCCTTTGGTTTCATCCTACTTTCCCACAATGCATCTATCAGTTTTAAATGTCAATTTCTTTGATTCTGATCAATTGTCTTCTTCAGAATTTGGATCAATGTTTTGTTAGTAGATTCAACAAGTCCATTTCCTCGGGGATAGTAATTTGATGATTGCCCCATTATGATACCAAATTCCCCACAAAATTTAGTAAACATTGATCCAATAAATATTGACCCATTATCAATGATGAATTTCTCTGGCACCCCAAACCTTGATAGATTATTATCTAAATAAGAAAATTTATCGATTGTTCATAATCATCCCTTTTAGATGTTATTGTCTCTTTCCATTTCATGAAATAATTTATGGTAGTAAGAATGTATACATGTTCTTTGCTAGATTTCAGGTTTATTGTCTCAATGAAAACAAGTCTCCACTATGAAAATGGTTCTTCCACCAATATAGGTTGCAAAGGCATTGTGGACCTCTTCATTTTTCTTGAATTTTTTTTACAGGAAAAACATTTTCTTACCATTGCATATGAATCCTTAAAAATTGATGGCCAATAATACCCAACTCTTATTATTTTGTGTGTAGTAGTGGTTGGTGAAAAATGTCCTCCACATATTCCTTCATGAAATTATTTTATCAATTCTTCAGCTTTTGTTGCATCTACACACCTCAATAACATTCCATCATAATTTCTTCTAAACAATATTTCTATGATCAATACATACTGATTCGATTTCATTTTTAGGGATCTTCTTTCCTTGGGAGTCATACTGACTGGGAATCGTCCATTTCTCAAATAGAAAATGATTTCCTTGTACCATTCTGAAATTGACATAGGTTTTCCAATTGAACATGACACCACCCCATTCAATGCTTCATTATCATCAATAAGTTTACATAATCCATGTCCTTTAACTTCCTTTAAAGGTTTTATCTCAATGTCATATTCTTGAATCTTAGCCAACCAATTTTCCCACTTTCCTTCTCTCAATTGTTGATTTAAGAGCATCTTCACCGGGGAAGATGGAACATATGCTATAACATGAGAATTCATAATATAAGTTCGAAAATGTGCCACCACCTTAACAAGAGAGAGTGTGTGTTTCTCCAATTCTTAATATTTTAGCTCATAATAATGAAGGGTTTTACTCATAAATCTTATTAGAAGTTCCTCCCCTTTAGAATTTCTTTGTGTAAGGACATAATCCATAACCCCTTCTATAGCAAAAGAATATAAAATATAATCTCTATTAAAATCTGGGTTAATAAGCACAGGTGTTGTGGTGATTGCACATTTAATATTATTGAAATCATTTTGAATCTATGGAGTCCATTAAAACCTCTGATCCTTCTTTAACAATAAATTGATTGTCTTGACAATGCTTGCATAGTCAGGGACAAATCTTCTTACAAAGTTCATTTTTCCAAAAAATGATTGTACCCCTTTCTTTGAAGATGGAGGATCCAGTTCATTAATGGCTTTGACTCTTTCTAGATCAATGTAGATTCCTTCTTTACTAACTATGTGCCCCAACAATTTTCCTTTAGATACAACAAACAAGTAATTTTTTGGGTTAAGATTAATCCCATATAATCTGCATCTTTCAAAGACTTGTCTCAAATGATCAATGTGGTTTTCTCTTGTCTTGGAATGGATAGTAAAACCATCTTGATAATCAACCATAAATTTTCCTATCAGATCTTTGAATGCATGATCCATGGCTCTTTGAAAAGTGGCTCCAACATTTTTTAATCCAAAAGGAATGCGAGCATATGCATATGTCTCCCATGGTGTTATGAAAGCAGTATTGGGCATGTCTTCCTCTACAACCAATACTTGATTGTATCCTGAGAAACCATATAACATGGCGATACAAGATGATCCAATGACTTGTTGAAGTAGAAATTCCATGTTAGGCAAAGGATAGTTATATTTACTACTTGATTTATTCAGATCTCGCAAGTCAACACACATACAAATTTCTCTAGTTTTTTTTCTCACCACTACTGGATTTGAAATCCAATCTGAATGTCTAATTGGATAAATAATTACAACTCTTTTTAATTTTTCAAGCTCCAATTTTACCAATGGATTTAGCTTAGGATTCATCATTCTGATTTTTTGCTTGAAAGGCTTTGTCCCTTCTTTCAATGGTATAATATTTTAGAATATAGATTTGACATATGCCTTCAAATCATCATAGCTCCATACAAATATATCAAAATACTCTTTGAATAAGGTAGTGTATTGAACAAATTCTTCTGGTGTGCAATCAATTCCATGTTTCACATACTTAGGGAAGATTTCAGTTCCAATATTTATCTTCATTGTTTCTTCTACCTTACTCACTGATACTTCTTCTTTGAGATTTTTTTCTTGGTCATCTCTTTTGAAAAGAGATTTGGATTTAACACAATCTTTTGGAACATGGGAAACATTGTCTTCATCTTCCTTACAATCATTTTCATTATCCAGAAAATCATTCAATTTCTCATCGTTCTCAAATACTTGAAGGTATTCTTGATTTTCGGGCACTAAAGGTCTAAAAATTATTTTCACTTGGAATGATTTTTTTCTTTGAATATCTTCGAGATTGGATAGTGAAGAAGTAAGTGCTAATGAATCTTCCTTTTGATTCTTTTCTCTAGGGATGAATTATATGTTAAATGAAATAAAATCCTCCATCAGTTCATTCACTCTTTTCAAATACAATTTAATTTTTTCTTTCTTAATATTATATCTTTGGATGACTTGATTTATAACCATTTTAGAGTCACCATTTACAATCAAGTGTTTGATTTTCATTTCCAATGCTAGGATCATCCCTTGGATTAATGCTTTTTATTCTGCTTCATTGTTAGTGCATGGAAATTCTAGTCTGATGGCATTTGTATATATGATTTCATCAAGGATTTTAAGTATAATTCCAACATTGTTCCCTGAGTTTGAGCATGCACCATCAAATGACATTGTCCAAAATCCAGTAAAAGAGTCACCTTCTTGTTTCAAATTTTTTGATTTCTCCAAATCAAGTATAACTTAATTTCCAATACCCGCATCCACATAATATTGCATTAATTCATTATCCTTATTCTTAAATGGAAATGGATTTCTAGGCTCAGGAGGAACCTTGAGAATTGTCCCATCTTTGTTTGGTAGAATCATGTAGCTACCATCATTCATTATATAACCCCCAATCATTGAAGACCAATCTCGTCTCAGGACTATTCCATATGTTGGAGGAAGATCAACCACTATAATAGTGAAAACACTGATAATATGAGGATCAACAGTGATCCAATCATAAAATTCCTTGATCTCTCCATAAGAGGGCACTTTTATGGAATCAATTGCATAAATACTTTCACATGTTTCATAGTATTTGGTACAACTCATACCAAGTGCTTCCATTACTGCCATAGGCATGATATTATTCGTCGCTCTAAAATCCACCAAACAATTGTGAAGAACAACATCATGATTTTCAATTGAAAGATAAAAAGGTGGAACTTTTCCTCTTAGCTTGAAAACCGACGTAGTTTGAATTTTCCTTGGACTTGCAACAATAGCCTCCATTCTACTTCTTGGTTCATCTAAAATTTTGAGAATGTTCTCTCTCTGTTGCATAATTTTTACCACCTCCATGAAGGGAAAAGTGATTCTCAATTTACTAAGGTCATCAAATACATTATACAACATCTAAGGAGGACTTAAAATCTTTTGTTGCTTGTTTGTTTCTACACCACTAGATTTATTCTTCTCTTTTTCTTTTTCTTTTTCATTTTCATTTTCTTTTACCTTTTCTTTTTCAATATTTTCTTTTGGTTTGAATTTATTTGCTTGTTCCCATGTTTGGACAACATTGTCTTGTGAGATAATATTTTCTTCATCTTTTTCAAATATATACATGGATGGATCGCATTCATTCGTCTGTAAAGATTCAATAATTTCTTCTTGAATATAGTCAAATCCTTGATCAATAATTTGTTCATCATAAGATTTTTCAAGTATTACTGCATTTGGATTAGGTTCCCTTGGGATTCTGTATATTTTTTGATCATAAGTATTCTCCATTCTTGTTCTCTATTCTTGGGAAATATTTATTCTTTGTTCTAGAATAGGCATCCTTGTATTAGGCATGAAATTTTCATTTCTTCTCATTCTAGTTATTTAATTTTGCATGTTCCTGATGGTTATGTTCATTTGTGCAATCTCCATCCTCTATCTAGTTTCTTGTGCTGCAGTAGGATCACTTTTTACATTTGGCATGGTCCCTTTGAAAAAACCTTCTCCAACTCCTTGATTTTCAATATGATTTTTTTTTTGTCTTCATTCTTCTTTGAACTTGAGGCTTCTTGATTTAAAATAGCCAAATTTTCCATTTGCCTTTGGACTCTTCCAAGAATAACATCAGGGTCTGCTCTTATTTCCAACATAATCTCTTCCATTTATGTATCTTTTTCCATTGCTCCATTTAAGGTTTCAATTTGAGAAGCTCTGATAGAAAACTTTACATTGGAAAGCATTGCATTCTTATAACAACCGAGTATTACTGGACCATTTGGATTTTGTTCTTCTGGGATTTCATTCAATGTTTTATTGAATCTCAAATTAAAATAATGAATTCTCTCATTATTTCTCAGACATATTTGAGTAAATTATGTAAGAATAGTATGGTAAGCCACTGGTGGAGAAAACATACTTAAAAACATTGTTTTAAGATCATCAAATGATGAAATTGGCCTTATAAACAAAGATGCATACCATTCATAAGCTTGACCAGTCAGTGTCTAAATAAATAATCTCACCATCACATCATCATGTTCAATAAGATGAAAATCATAAATATCCAAGAATAGATCCATGTGTCTTTTAGGGTCAATTGCTCCATCACCTTAAAATGTCTTCAATGTCCCCTTTGGAAGAATAAGAATTTCATGTTGTTTCCCTTGGAGGTTAAGAGGAGAGTCTCTTACCCTTATTCTTTGATTCCTTAGTCTTTCATATCTTTCTTCTCTTATCTCTTCACTTCTTTCTTCACGTCTTTCCTCTCTATCGCCCATAATTATATCTTTCTTATTTTCTTCAAAAGGATGTTCTTTAATTTTGGGGATGTGAAACTGCTTACTTCTACTTCTGGTTACTGGTCCTTTATACTCGTCCAGTTTCAATTTCTATTTCTTGCTTGATCTCTTTGAAATTGTCTTTTGTGTCTTCTTTGTCTTCTAATAATTTGTCTTTCTTCCTCTTGAACAAGAGTCTACCAAGATCTTTCCAATTCTTATCAAGTTTGGGTTGTTGTCAATACAATATTATATAATTAATGCATAATACTTCTTTGGTTTCCCAATCCAATTTATAACTGGGGTTGATCAGGTTGAGGTAGAGTCATAGAAAATCTTAGTTTAGGGCCAACTTTTATTTTTCTCCCAAGTTGAATCGTCAAAAATGTTGACGTTTGAATCTGTTAGGACCAAAATGACAACCTCACGAGGATATGAATTCCCCCTTAATTTTTATATAGGTGGTACTCCTCTTTGGCTAAATATCTTCTATAAATATTTGATATTAAAAATAATATAGGATTGTGTCAAATGACAGAATCCAAATCTTTATAGCTCAAGAAAATTCAAATTGTTGAAAAATAAATATAGTGAGAGAGAGAGAGAGTTCCTGAGAAGTGGACCAAAAACCTCAAACATCACACATTGCAGTAAACACAGAAAATGATAATATCCTCACATCCATCACAGTCTAATAATTGTTTTTTATCGCATTCAAAATAAAAGGAAATGATATGATTGCACAAGAAAACTTTGAAAGAGTATTACTTATTAAGATCAAAAGAAGATTTTGATAAGTCGATTTCAAATATCTTATACTCAAAACTCAGAGTTACAAAATACAATCAACATCGACCCTGAAATAGTTCTCTAGAATTTCTCAAAAATAATAATGTATGTTACAGTCTTGGAAATTTAAAGTCACTCGTACATAAATGGACTGGGATTGGGGCTCCCTTGGACCATAAAATATATACAAGAAGTATGAAGAAGAGGGAAGAATGTTGAACAATGCATGAGCATCAAAGATCTGGAAAGAAGACAAAAAGTAAGTTATCATAATTTGGTTATATTTTTTTGATGAAAGAATAAATACAATTTGATGAATTCTGAGAAGGAAGAAAGTATGTAATCAATATAGACTTACTATGATGGGGTCTCTCTCTTTTCATTTGCTTGTTGATGCTCCTTTTGTATCTTTTCTCATTGCATTTATGTGGCCAGTTGTAATTGCTTCTATTGGAATCTCAAAAATCTTGATTAGATATTTTTTTAACCATTCTTGAATATATTCCCTTAAAGGAGCAATGATTATTTCTTGCTTGACTTTGATATTTAATAATTCTCTTGCAATTTCTCTATGATTAATAGATAAATTTTGTAAGGTAGTATCGATGTCTTCATTTCTATTTGTATATTCCACAAGCCAACTATCAATATCATCATAAGTCACAATTTATTAAAAAATGGGTTGTTTTGTTTTTTATTTTTTAAATATTATGCTTTTTTATTAATATTTGTTTATAGTAGTAAATTTATTTTGAAATTATATATATATATAATCATGAAAATGTTTTTAAAAATTAAAAATATCATTTACTTATTCTTTAANGTTGTAATTGCTTCTATTGGAATCTCAAAAATCTTGATTAGATATTTTTTTAACCATTCTTGAATATATTCCCTTAAAGGAGCAATGATTATTTCTTGCTTGACTTTGATATTTAATAATTCTCTTGCAATTTCTCTATGATTGATAGATAAATTTTGTAAGGTAGTATCGATGTCTTCATTTCTATTTGTATATTCCACAAGCCAACTATCAATATCATCATAAGTCACAATTTATTAAAAAATGGGTTGTTTTGTTTTTTATTTTTTAAATATTATGGTTTTTTATTAATATTTGTTTATAGTAGTAAATTTATTTTG
>SNQJ01S0077570.1:0-26962 GCA_010110895.2 Picea sitchensis | reverse complement strand
AAAAGAATTCAAGAGTGATGAAACATCTTATTGTTTATTGAATTTAAATCTATATTCTCGAGTTGTTGGAGCATACCTTTACCAATTGCATATTTAAATAGTTGACTTATGCACACTTGGATAACATATTATAAACCCTCCATCATTATAGATGTAGAGTACTAAAAGAATAACAGTTTGTCAAGAGTGTGTATAACAGTTTCAATATTTACCAAAACGCAATGTCATTCTATTAGATCTCAATAGGTCGAATGAGGATGCTCATTTTGATGTTTGTCAAGTTTCGTGGAACATTGATACAATTGTTCTTTCATTGGATTGTTGAAAATATAAGTGTTGGGATCATTGAGATCAATAGGATTTATTACACAGTTGTTCATTCAATAGTAATGATAATATGAGTTTTGGGTATGAGTGGAAAAAAAACATAGGATAGTCCATTTAATTTCCAATTCATTTGAGAGTGTTAAGGTGTGTTATTCTTGGATTTCCATAGAAACAAATCAAGGATTTATCCTTTAATTCCATTTGAAGCAGAATAAACACAATGAGTTCAAATACATGTGCATATGTTTGAGTAGCTAGTTGTTTTTGTTTGTGTTACAGCCAATAATAAACCATATAACCAATCTTAAGAAAATATTATCATAAAAATAAAAAAAATCACTAAGGATCTTTGTTGGTGAAGCGACTGGATTATAAGTCCCGCATTTACATATCAATTACCAAGAAAATCAAAAATACCATTTTGAAGAGGATGGTGAGGAACTGCATCATGATGTTTTCTATTTTTTTGGTGTTGTGATTTTGATGATATTGAATTTTTATTTCATGTGATTTTGAGAATAGTAAAATTATTAAAAAATAAAGTTAAGGAAAAAAATATTAATAAACAAAAATTCTTAATGAAAACCCACAATCCTTATATCATTACAAATTAGATTTGAAGATAAATCCATCTGTACTAGGTTCGACATATAAGCTTTAAAATTTGCAAGGGTTTGGCCTTGTTGAAGTTGTAGGTTTCTGAAAATTCAAGAAAAATCATTGTTCTAGTTGACTAGAAACTCTTAGTCAAGAAAATATTTTAGCCAAGAGTTGGTTTAAATCTTTCAATGAATATTTTTTCTACTTTCCATTGGCTAGAAATGTGGAAAAATCTCATAGAAGAGTCTATAAAAATATTGACTGAGTGTTTCCATTTCCTTTTTTCTCCGCCTCACTCCAAAAAGTGTTACCCATTGTCACCCTAGCACCTTGTTGTCCTACTCAATGTATTGGAAAGCTAGTTGTTGTCCTACTTGGAGTGAGAATACAACCAATAGTTGAAGCTATCCTACTCAGGGTGCTAGACATTTTCTCATCGAATTGTTAGGAGTGAGAACACCACCAATAGTTTGCTCACAACCTAGGTAAGTTAAAATAAAATAACTCTATGATACTATGTGATTTTGCACAATATAAATCCTTATAATAATAAAATGTAGTCGATAATGGAAGAACTCGTTATAGTAATAATAAAATGTAGTCGATAATGGAAGAACTCGTTATAGCAGTGTCTAGTCTAGTTTCATAGTGCATCATTGTTGAGATTTGTGATGCAAGACAAGGTTTCCATTTAGAAGTAACCCATATCTAAACGTGTAGTTGTGTTGGCCCATCACTAAACTTAGATCTTCTTTCATAACAAAATTTTTGCAAACTTTACGCTAGTTGAATTAAGAAATTGCAAATCAAAATTTATAATCTCGCATAACCTTCCTTCCCTTGCCTTGATTGGACATGTAATTTAAACCAAAGTTACATACAATGAATTAATGATAAAAAAATAAAAATAAAAATTTGATAACTGCGAAACATAAATTCCTACTACTCATATTTGAAGTATATATTACCAAACTTGTCACCTAAAAAAAAATTCTAATCCATGAGACTTGTTAGGATAAAATAATCACCCAATAACATTATCTTGCACTCTAAAGAGATCTAAAATCCATAAACAATATACCTATTTTCTTTTACTCAACAACCTACAAGATTTCAGTTACCCACAAATTGTATCCACTTGTCCTTTCTACATTAAAAACCCTCACCAAAATGCACAACTAATATTTACCTTCCCACGGTTCTTTCTCATTTACAAAAATCAACATTATAAGTTTACAATAAGCCTTTCTACATTAAAAACCCTCACCAAAATGCACAACTAATATTTACCTTCCCATGGTTCTTTCTCATTTACAAAAGTCAACATTATAAGTTTACAAAAAGCCAACTATAAAAAAGGTAATCAAAATAAAAATATGTTGTAGTCACAATAACATCATCGAAGCTTTGTATGCTAAAATTATCCCTTTATATTGTGGCTATAAAAACTTAATACCAGCTAGCCATTAAGCATTAACTGAAAAAGAAAAGTGCAAGTTAAAAAATGGTGACATTCCCAATTGCCTTTTCTCTTGCATCCCCTTTGATCTACATAGGGAGAAATGTTATTAGTGCTTTCTCTTCGGGCTGCAGGGACTTATAGTAATCGATTTTTCATTTTTACATTAGTATGGCACGAAAAACAAACACTTTAACTAAAGTTTTAAAAGTTTGATGCAAATTTCATAGTCTCATTTGGTTTTTAGGCTAAAGTTTCAAGTTTGAAGCCTTATTTGGCCTCTTCCCAAGGCATACCCTGACCATAACTTAGCTTAAAAGGACATTCAAGTACATATTTGGTTTGTAATATTCCTGAAGTCAAGTAATGCTAGGCATAATTCTAGAATTAGGTCTTGGCATTAAATGTTAAATGGTTTTTCCATATTAAAATTTGGAATGCCCTTAAGCCACTTTGTCACATGCTACCTGATTGTCGGCATGTTGTCCATCTGTTGTTCCCATGTGTTCCACCTTTTTTTCCTGCAAGTACCCATGTGTTTCTTCAAGCTCGATGTTGCCTCCTCCTACTCTACCCATGTGTTTCTTCAAGCTCGATGTGTCATCCTCCTACTCTAGAGACATTCTCTTACAACCCAAGTCGATTCGTATCTCTTTGTTCGCCTCGAAGGTCATCCCAGTTTGTTTCATGTAGCCCAGGCTATAGGAGCAACCTAGCTCAAGCAAGCCGCAACAAGAGGAGAGGGCTTCAAGAGCAACCTAGCTCGTGAAATCCGCAATAAGAGGACTTAGCCACCCGACTCTGCTCCCCCTATTTCTTGCAAGATTGAAAAGAGTTGAGTAAGGTGTTTTATAAATTCTATTAAATATAAAACCATAGCCAATAGCAATATTGTATAAGTAGAATTATTTCATTATCGAACAGGTAAAATTAATTCTCAGTCCTGATAGTTTTAGAGATTCAGTGTGAAAATGAAAATAGTAATTTATGGATTGAAATAATCTGAATGTAGGAAATACCTGAAAATCCAAATTCTAAGCTCGGCTGCAATAAGTTCTTTGTATATCGAAAGAATGGTGAATTATGTATTTATCCATTGACTTCCATGTTGGACTCTTTCACGTTCAATGGGGGTGCTTCTTCTACGCCTTCCTCCTCCTCCTCATGCACCTCTTCTTCTCCCTGTTGTTGGACTGGTAAGGCAACAACTGATAACTGATCTCCATCCACGCGAGGAGATGAATCAGAGACTCTCAATGGAACCATTATTCTCCCCTGGTGTTTTATAGCGACAGAAACTGGCAGGCATGATGGGGCTTTTGAAATAACAATTTGCAACTTCTTCCATAGTTGTGAGAAGCAATGTAGGAGGAGGGGTACATTCGCATTTACATCAACTGAGGCAGGTTTCAGTAGCTACACCTCCACAGAAAATCAACACCCATAGGTGGTCTCGGCTATGCCCATGGTGACGGTGGTACTGGAAGCCTCTTTCCCATCCTATAATTTCTCTATTACTTTCATTCCAGAATACTATGCCCTAGCCCTATGTGGTTGATAAAGACGTTTATGAATGAATGAATGAATTCAGTTATGATGGATCCACAACATTCCCAACTAGAGCCTCCTTCGTCTTAGCGTCACGATATCTAGAGCTTGTGGCTCGTGAACTGCCTTCACCCTACCCTGTTGCATGCCCCATAATTATAGAATGGTACTACTTCATTCTCTGATAGACTTGAGTGATTGAGGGTTGGGACTGTTAAACAGCTTGGTCGGATTTTGTCCTTGTGGTATGGGAATGGAACTCCAGTGTGAGGTTCAATCCACTTCCAATATCTTCATTCAAGTTGGTTTGCTTCTCTCTAGTCTCTCTCAGCAGTAGCAGTCACGTGGGAGTATGGAGGCCCACGAATGAAACTTATTAAGCTCATTTTTTTCCCATGGTTGATTCATTCTCATGTCCCTTCCCTATTTGTGCGTTGTTCGCTTGATTACCTACATAGTCGTCAGAGCATGTTTTCCATGTACTTTCCATGCAAGGACTGACACCTTTGATTGCCACAACGTGGAAGGACTAGGCATCGTTAGATGGACATGTGTCTACCCATGCCAAGTTGTTGTATCTACGTTCAAAGAGAATAAGACCTTATTTATCATGCTTTGTATGAGATGAGCTAGACACTTTTTATTGGGTAGAGCGCACAGCACCAAAACAAAAATGGAAGCACCACTTTTTCAGTTCAAACTTGAGTAATCTAATCTTCCAGCAAAGGAAGTAATTTAATCACTTCTAACCAATGGAGTAATTTAATTGCTTCAGTCTGTACTAAACTAAATCTCTTTTATCCAGTAAAAAATCTGATAAAAATCTCTAATTGCTAATAAACTCTTGAAAATATTAACCCATAACGACGCATTAAATCCCCCACAGATTCCATGGAGAACTTCAACGTCACTGCCAAGATCATTACCATGAACACACATGGTTGCAGTGCTTATGGATACAAAACCAGTTGCGTTTTTAGTGGACGGTGGATCTAAAACCAGTTTCGTTTACAGCGGTCAAAGTCGACTTGTATGACTTCAAGGAAGACAAGGTGCCCAACTACAAGATTGTATGGCAATGTTTCATTCAGTAGTAGAGCAGTGTTCACAATTCAATTAGGAAGAAGCCTACTGGCTGTGTTTTATTTTGTGGTAGAGAAATGTTCACAATTCAATTAAGAGGAAACATCTCATAATCTAAAGCACACGGTCTATCGCCAAAAGCAATCAAATGAAGCGAACCAACAGAATATTACGATTTATAAAGATTTCCTCTGGACCTACAAAAGCCTTCAAAATCATTAAAGTTCCCTCTCAACTGTATATTATTAAAAAATGGGTAATCTTTGTGCTTACTTGCTTAGCAGACAGCTTTATAAAAGAAGGACCGACACATGTATATAATTAAAAAAAAATGGTTTAAACTTATTATATCGAACGGAAAATAATCCAGAACATGTTGTCTATTGAAGAGAACATTCCTCTCTAGAAAGTGTCTGATAGACAATCTTTAAGTTGTTTTATACTTTGTACATCAATACATAATGTTTATAGTCTCTACATCTACTACATTTACATGTACTAAGCTATCAATGAATTGAGTGTAACGTACAACTTCCACTAATAATTTACACCTCACACAAAATACCGGTTTGACACTACTTTTGCCCTAAATATAATACCTTTCAGGGTTGGAATTCTACCTCAAAAAACGGTTAAAGAAGAGGAGCTCATCTGGCTAGTTATAGTCTTGTGAAACAAAACTATTCATTGAAAACAAACCCGATGCTTCTTGTTTGTTTTGTACATAACATATTTCAAATTACTAAGGCAGGGACTTGAAGCTTTGCTTCAATTGCTCTTGTTAAACATAGAGAATATTAGCACAATACCATTTGATGTGCCATTTGTTTCATGGATGTAACAATTTGTTATGTGCAATTTGTTTCATGGATGTAACAATTTGTTAAACGAATATTATAAAGTGAAATTTTAATAGCTCTTGGTAGCATGAAAATTTCTTAAAACATTTGTTAATTTTGCAATAAAATAATTCGGCAATGTTTGTTTATTTGCTATTTGTTATTAGAAGGTTTAGTTAGAATTTTATTGTTGTATTGAAAACAGTGAGATGTTTTGCAATCCACTAT
Source organism: Picea sitchensis (assembly GCA_010110895.2). Lineage (NCBI taxonomy): Eukaryota > Viridiplantae > Streptophyta > Pinopsida > Pinales > Pinaceae > Picea > Picea sitchensis. The sequence goes on along the minus strand of SNQJ01S0077570.1, from coordinate 20,878 downwards.
GAAGGAGATGTTGAGGTATCAGTTTTATGTTATGTAAGATAAAGCTACATTAAAAAAAATTAAAGTAAGCTCAATTAAAAAAAATAACAAAAACAGTCAAATAAAGTCAACTCATTTAAAAAACAATTACACTCAGTGTGTAAAATTTGACATTGAATGAAATAATAATAATAAATTTACACCTTAATAAATTCAATCTCTCTTTGTGCTCGATAGATCCAAATTTAAGATGAATCTACGTTGGTTAGTAAGAATCAATCCATACTTTTATTTAAACATAATATGTTAAATAAATTTGTAATTCATATTAATCATTGATACATTAGCAATTGGATAAATAATGGAGTTCACAAGTTTCTCATTCCATCAACAAATTCAAAGTGGGGGTTATGATATTGTGGCAACCTAACCAAAAGAAAGTATGGATGATTGGTGATCCAGTTTTCAAAGGTTGTTTCATTTGTGAAAATGAATGATTTATGGTGTTTGATATATGCAGTTCAATTGTAATAATATAAAAATTGTGTGTAATTATATTTTATTAACTTTATTTATATAAAATATTTTAAAATATATTAAATAAATTTAAATGTATAACCTGTTATAAATTTATAATCAATTAGCTTAAAAATATATTTAATAAATTTGAGTTCTTATAAGTTTATACTCAATTAAGTTCACGTGCCATATATTTGATGAATATAATTATAGGCACGATATTTGCAATATTGTTTTTATTATGTGTTTTTAATAAATCTTAATTAACTAAGATGATCAACGCAAAAATCCAATCATGTTGTCTTTTTATCCAATGAAGAGAAGTGATGATCTGTATATTGATATTCTCACACTTCTATTTGGATTTAACAAATGCATAAACACTATCTTTGTTAATTATCACTTCCAACATTGTTGACTTGAAATTGGTCATAAGACTTATAATTCGTTATTTCCTCCGTATCTTTCTATTAAACGTCTTCACAACAACTTTGCATGTTTTATTTCTTTTAAGATGAATTGTGAAGAAAACATCTTACATCTTTATACAAATTTTAGAGTTCAATTCTATGAAATCACCTTTCATCTTCTAGGGTAGAAAATGTTATCTTTTAAATTGAAAATGCATGCTTTTTTTTTCTTTAACAATCGTATTTCTTTCCCTAAATCCCATGTTGACAGAATTTATGGTATGTTAAAATGTGTGCATACAAAATTTGTGTGTACACATATCGCATGAATATAATGTGATTAAACATGAACAAACTAATTTGATTGACCATTTTATAGTCATGTTTCCAATAGGATCATCCCATCATAATGTGCATCTACTCTTAGGTGGATATGCTCCCTAGCCATCACATTGATTAGCATGCTAGTTAGTAGATCATTCAATGTACCAAAGAACCTCCAATTCATTGCATCAGGTTGAGTACCTATCATTTCATCCATTGATGGTCCACTATCTTCAAGTTGTGCACTTTTCATCTCCTATGTCAAAGAACAAACACAATCCACAACCTAAGACAAGGAAATTACTTTAAATTTACACATGTATTTATATATTTATATAGAACATAAAAATGTGTAAGTATTTATACATATGTACATATCTGATGAACTACAAATATCGAGAGGCATAATGTAAAAGCATTTAGTGCTTAGAGCGAGGACCCTTGTAAAAAACCAATTTGTATTTTAGATGTTCTAATTTATATGTAATAAAAAACTTCTAAGGAAAACCTAGTGTTCCCCCTTCCCCAAAATATCCAAATGGAGGGTGTCTCAACAACCAACCATATTAGCATCTCGTAACCATTGAGGGACTCAACCAAATTTAAACCTATGACCTATGCCCTCTTCATTGACAACATGCCTTGGGCGGATGGTTCCATTGATTGAGTCCCTTGACATTACCCTTCATCCAGATATTCTGAAAAAAAGAGAAAGGATCGTGCAAGTTTTTTCTTATGTATAGAGAGAAAGAACATTCAATTGATCCTAGGATGAGAGATGAAGGGAAAGGGGTAGAGTAAGTAGTTTAGGGTATCTGAATTGAGAGTTTGTGTAGAAATTCCTAGTTCGTGATGAAGTTGAAGAAGTTGTGGGAAAAGGAAGGAAGACGAGGGTTCTAGTGGTGAAGAAGGAAAAGGTAATACAATTTTGGACCAACTGAAGGAGGCAATAGATCCTCTCCCAATAATATGGACCAAATATGTATCTTTTGAGGTGGAAACTCAGACCTAAGTCACAAGGCTCACTAGTTTTAAATTTTTAGGTTCAAATTCAAGTGAATCTCAAATCCCTCTTGAGAAAGAGGTTGTTCAGACTGGATGTCTGTGGATGTATAGAGACACCAAAGTATTTTTAATCCCTTGGATTGACCATTTCCACTATTTTACAGCTTGGAGGAACTCATAATACCTATGTGTCTGTCTCTCTAAACTCCATGTATATCTCTAGCAAAAATTCTAAAAGTCATCAAGAACTCCCTTGGCACCTCCCAATGCGCTACCCAAAAAAATTATGGATGGAAGGAATTCCTTGCATTTTGGTTTTTGAGGAGATTAATGGGGCCAAACCAAGAAAAATAATTCTAGAATGGGGTGAGATGGAGTGGGTTCAAGAGATGGATTATAAAAAAAAATCATTATGTTCTTGGTTTTTTCACAAGACGGGTCATATTCTATGGGATTTCCCTAAAAGAGTAGTTGTGTATAAGAGGCAAAAAGGTGAAGGATTTCAGAAAGCCAATCCTTGCACTCAAACCCGAGTACCACCAAATGTTGGGAAGAATACATCTATGGCTAGTTACAAGCATCATTCTCTAAAGATTATGTTGCATGCATCCCTAGCAGTTATGGTTGCATCCATGAGGTCAAAGCCTCCTTTGGAGCTATCCATATTGGAAGGGTCGATTCTAATTACATTCTATAAGTGAGTAGTCAACAAACAATCAATCCCTAGCTTGATCGGAAAGTACCCAAGTCGATTTCCTTACCACCAAGCAAGTAGGACAGTTATGTTTGGGAGAAGGCATGCTAATAGATATGGTGGGTTTTTTTTGGATTGTCCAATGTCATTTACTTGGATGGGTTCTATGAAAGGATTTAAGAATGTGACACAAAATCAAATATTTGTAAGGATAAGGTAAGAAGTTTGTGTAACCTATGTTGTTGAATGATAAGTTGAATAAAATATCATCATCAATCTTGTGGGGCAGTTGTGAGGGAAACACATTGTCTATCACTACTTTATATTCCTGCAATGTTGCATTGACTTGGTTTCATATCAAAGGTAATATTATATTATGAATAGTATTGGATAATAGACATACACAAGTAAAACGATGAAATTACATTACAAGGGGTAAATATTATATTCTTATGACTACATATATCAACATTATACTTTTATGACAAATTTATATTGTTCGAGCCATATTTTCTTATGAAACTGAGGAATGGTTTCATTAGTTACTCACCTATAGATGTCATTTTTTACATGAATTAATATCAAGGTCCTATTGTTAGCTGGAACTGCAATGATGGCATCATAAAGTGTGGTAAAATGGCCCTTGCCCTTCTCCTTGACTACTACTATAAGTATCGCTACATCCTTTAGTTTTTTAGATGATTTTCTATTCAATTCCATGAAATCATTCTCTTCATGACCATCACACATAGTATGGTGCTCAAATACCCTATTGATAGAGTAGGTAGGTTAAATAACAAGACATGAAATAATGCAAGAAATGAACCTAAAACCCTAATCTCTACCTACATTTACACATCATGGATATAACAACCCCATGAGATCGAGATGAGATGCAATAAATGTCATAATTATATTTGACAGACATATACACAAACTGTGATAACAGTGAGTGCATAAATAGGATATTAAAGTGAATTTACAAACCAATGATATATTTATATAATATGAATAAATGACAATTAAATGGAAAAGTGAATTTACAAATCAATGGTTTATCATACAAATGGTTTTGGATTACTAAGTTTTGGAAAGAACCTATCCCTTATACATGCCTTAAGCATAAAAAAAAACTTCTTATCGAAAACTATTACTAACTTTTGACAACTTCCAATCTCGACAATAAACTCTCTCGCTACACCAAGATCTTTCTTTTGATTTTGGTTTTAAAATATTTTTTTTACAAAAATTAATAAAACATTAATTAGATTATTTCCTTGTTCATAAATAATTATAGTTAATATTTACATTTATTTTGTTAAAACTACAATATTTTAATTACTTACTTATCATTAAAAAAAAATTGAATTTTTTTATCATAAATTTTATAATAGAAATAATAATAACATTTTAAATACGCTATGCTTGTTTATGCACGTCGATACAAATATTGGTCACTGGTAAATACAAGAAAATGTTCCATTGGACCTTATGTTTGTCACTTTCGATGCACATTTTCACACTCATATTTAAGGAATTGTACTCTACTTTTGAATCTATTTTGGTTGTAATATTGACTTTTTTTTAGTTGTGATTTGACTAATTTTGATTATATGTAGTATAACAATTAAACTACTTCCACATTTAATATAAAAGTGCATTTGGAATCGATTAAGTAAAATCATTGCGGCTCCAAAACAATGAATATGGCTAAACCCCAACTCTAACACTCTTACATTATCTCTTGGTTTATTGAGCTCGACTCTAACTCTAGGACATTATCTCTTGATTTATTGAGAAAATCCATGATTTTGATAAATTGCAATAAAGACACAAGGGAGACCCTTCTTTTTACCTTCCATTGGGCTCCACACGCATTGTACTATACACACCATGCTCTATGATATAAGAATGTCAAGTAATTTATGGTTGTTCTCATTTTAATGTTGTTACACTAGATAAACATTAAGATAAAGATATATCTAGATAAAGATATTGTAGGTTATTTTACTTCAATTATGATTTAACAATTGATGAGAAACTTGTAAAAGAAAAAGGAAAACTTTAAAGAGCCAAAAAAATTTAGAATGTAATTATTTTAAAATCTAGTAGTTACATGGTTAAAAAACAAATTTATTGAGTATAAGAATAAATAATTTTTTTCCATCTAAAGAGTAATGACCACACAATCCAAGTTGCATTGCCTCACCTTTTGTTTGTTACTTTAATAAAAAAATACTTTTTTATGAGAGAGAGAGAGAGAGATTGATTTATTTTTTCATGACCTGCAAAAAATTGTAACGAAGTTAGGTTGAATTGATTTGTAATTGGTAGGTCTATGGCCAATCCGTCTTATCAACATAGATCCTTTGCAGAATTTATATTTTGTTCTTTGCTAATTAGCTTTGAGACTTTATTTGGATTTCAATGCTCAGTATTTTTAATTGCCAACAATGGGACTCACTATGTGATTATAATCATGATCCAAGACTATGAAACTCACTCTGGCCAGCCAAAGGCTACTCTCACGCAATCCCATACTAAGGACAACACTTAAACATAAAACATAGATCAAATCGACCAACAACAAGGAAATTCCCAACCAAGTGAAGTTTACCAACAGCAAGGAAAACGTTCAGAGTGAGGAACGTGCAGCATATGGGTTATGGAAGGACATCCAACAATTATTAAAACACATAGCACAACCTATGGTCAAGTTGTAGACACCTAACTATGGTGAAAACACAATGTACGACCTATGCGCAAGGTATAGACACCAACCAACAAGCTAAAATGTGGTCCAGAAGGGGAAATACGATTTGTGGGTGAGTGGAAAATGGCCAACAAGAAAAAATGCAATCCAAAGAGGTAAGAACAACCTGTGGGTGAGTGGAAATCAACCAAAAAGACAAAACATTGTGAACATCCTGTGGAATGGACAATGGCCAATCGACAGAACCAAAAAAAAATGGTTCACTAAATCACCAATATGATCCAAATCGCTTAAGTATTCTTGAGTGTTTTAATTGTGTAGGTAATTTTATTTTAGTGCCCACAAATAGAAATGGAACCAGTGAAATGATTATGAAGTTGTGGTGATATTACTCAATAACATAACCAAACATCCATTGCATAGAGCGTATAAGAAATAATGAACCCACAAGAGCCATGAAAAAAAAACAATTACATACAGATTTCACATTTGACGGATATTTTTATTATTCTTCGGATGAAATTACAGAGGGGTGAGATATACATAGACTTTGTATAGTGTTACTCACTATCAAGACCAAAATTGTAGATGGCCATGCCTCAGAGACATATTCGCTTAGTGTGGGTCAGCTTCCTAATAAAAAAAAATTACAAGTTCATTACAACTTTAAAAAATATTTCAGACAAGGATCCAATTTGAACCACACCTCCCCATTTGCAAAATTTTGGTCCCGAAATATTCAACTCCCTTCAATCTTCTTCTTTGATCATCGAGCAAACTCCGAAAAATATCCAAAAAAAGGTGCCTCTGTTGCAGGATAGAAGAAAAGAGTTGAGTATTATTTTCCTTTGGTATAACTTTGTTTTCCATTTCATGGTTGGAGATGACATTTCTTACTACAATTGGTCATTGGACAACTAGTGATCCTTGGGATACAAGTGTAGGTAGCTCCTCTTTCCACTTAACCTTGGCTCTCTGAAAACAATTCTTGGTTAATCGGTTCTTGGGATGGAGTTCCAAGTGGAGCCTCGAACATATGGCCTCCCAATGTCTAGTTAATCTATAGTATTTCCAAAAGCTCTTGCATAGGATGCTTGGCCTTCTAGAGTGCCAACAATAGCCAGCCTTATGACTCCTTTTCTTGCAACATTAACAAACTATGTCATACCTTTTACGTTTGTGCTAATGATTTCTATCTTGGTTTCTTGGTCCCCCAAAAGCTAGAGTGAATCTGGATGAAGGAATCATTCCTTTGTTGCCCTCTTCCAAGCCTCTATAAGAAAATTTGAGTGTCTTGTTGCACATGGCTTCTTTTCCATATCCTCTTTCCTTGAAAAAAGTGGTTTGAGATGCACTTGTGTTGGATTATTTTTCATTGTATCATAAGCCTTCATGCTTCAGTCTCTATTGAGCTACAATGGGTATCATAATCCCTTGGCCCTCCTTGCATATCCCTTGGCCATCATATCTCATTTTCCTCGTGAGATTGGAACTGATGCCTCTAGTGTTCTTTTCAAAGTCACCAAAGGTCTCTTGAGAAAGAGTGTTCAAGGGTGGTTTTACCATGCTTGATCTGGTCATGGTGTTGGCTTCGACAGTGGAAATGGAAGGGGCTTGCTTGGTCTCTTAGACAACTACTTGTAGCTTATTCAAGGCCACTTCCTTTGCTGCCAATTCCTGGTATAGTTGAGCAGTGACTTTGGTGAACCTCTCCTCTTTCCAATTATCCATCTCAATGGATTTCTCCCCCAATATTCTCCTGCATAATTCTTCCCTCATGGTGGTGAAGGAGTCCTAACACTTGGAAAGATCTTTTTCCATCTCATCCGCTATTTTCCTCCAATACCAACTTTCCTCTTGGATATTCCTATTGAAGTCTCTCAACTCTTCCAACTTTTCCTTCTTCAAGGATTTTCCCATGGAAACTGCTTCAAGGTATCTCACAACATGATCTTGTACCATTTAATTCAAAAATGGTAGGACTATGGCACGTCTTTCTCATCAACATGGATCCTTTACAGAATTTATATTTTTTTCTCTACTAACTGGTGTCGAGGCTTTGTTCAAATTTCAATGCTCTCTATTTTTAATTGCCAACAATGGGACACACTCTAATTATAATCTTGATCTAAGATTATGACACTCACTCTGACCAACCAAAGGCTACTCTCACACAATCTCATACTAAGGAGGGAACTCAAACAGTCAACAAAGATTGATTTGGCCAAAAACAAGAAAAGGAAATGCCAAACCATGTGAAGTCGATCAACAACAAGGAAAACGTTTAGAGTGAGGAATGTGTAGCTTCTGGGTTATGGAAGGACATCCAACAATTATTAAAACATACAGCATTGCATGTGGGAAAGGTGTAGATGCCCAGCTACGGTGAAAACACAATGTAAAACCTATGGGCAAGGTATAGACACCAACCAACAAGATAAAATGTGGTCCAAAGGGGGAAACATGTTTTGTGGGTGAGTGCAAATCGACCAACAAGACAAAATGCATCCAAAATAGGTAAGAGAAACTTGTGTGTGAGTGGAAATCAGACAGCAAGATGAAATTCTATGAACAACCTGTGGAATGGACAATGTCCAATCAACATAACCAAAAAGAAAGGTTCAATAAATCACCAATACGACCCAAATCACTTAAGCGTTCTTGGGCATTTTCATTCTATAGGTAATTGTTTTTAAGTTTCCACAAATAGCAATGGAACCAGTGAAAGGATTTTGTATTTGTGGTGATATTACTTAGAAACATAACCAAACATCCATTGCATAGAGAATATAAACAATTAATGAAACCACAACATCCATGAAATCAAAATAGTTACATACAGATTTCACATTTTATGGGGATTTTTGTTATGCTTAGGAGGAAATTATAGAGATATGAACTATACACAAATTTTGTGTATTGGTACTCACTTTCAAGACCAAAATTGTAGATTCCCATGGCTCAGAGACACCTTCGCTCAGCATTGACATGCTTCTTGATTCCTTCGTCCATTGAACTTCAAGCAAGTTTCCTTCTTTGATCTTCCATTTATGTTTTTTTTCTCCCCCAATTCTCCTTTCATCTCCCTTTCTCTTCACTACAACCTTCATTTCTTTTAATGGGTTGTCTCTGGAAGGCCAACCATCACATGGTTCATTTCCCCTTCCCTTTTTCCAAAAAGACAAAATAAAATTAAAAAACAATTACAAGTTTATTACAACTTCACAAAATATTTTAGGAAAGAATCCAATTCGAATCATGAATTCCCTTGAAATGCTCTAAAAAAGAGCACGAAAATGACAGAAAAGATGCACTAGAAAAGTTTTGAAAATTATTTGTCGCAAGCTACAAATGCAAAATGAAATGTTGATGCAACCATGTGAATGTATACAGTTCTTCCCTGTAATAGGAAGGCAATTTTTAATTACTATATAGGTTAGAAGAAAATCCCAAGTGTCTCTTCRAGGAATAAAAATTATTGCCCATGGCCGTGATCCAAAGAAAGACACTTACTATGAATGATTTGTTCTATTTGAAGGAAAAACATTCATTATTGAAACCAAATAAAAATGGTCTAATCCCTCTCGAAAATGATCAAGTCATTCCAATCATGGAAAAATACCACTAAAAACAAAGCTACCTCTTTCTACGAATGGAAATACTATGAAATCCATTCTCATTGTTGGGAATATGGTTTATAGGTTTCTTTGAAAGACATGTATATTCATCAAGGTTCAAATAACTCCAATGATATATTTAGGCGGAATTATTATGACTGGAATAATATATGAAACTCAAGGGACCCTTAAGGACAATATTTTTGAGCGATTAAAATGTTTGAACTTAGTTGGAGCTCAAAGGTTACATCCTAGTTTATTTTACCATGTCTCGAGTTCAAAACTTGACATGTCAATTTAAATTTTTTCAAAGTTGTGTGATAATTGTGCTAAAAATATGCCACATTCCCTCCCATTTGTTTGGGTCCAAAATAGGGAAACAATTTCTAAATATGAAACTATTCTCCATGACATTGAATGCTTCCAAATTCAGCATAAGCATACAAATTCCTAAATTTTTAACCCTTCATTTCTTACCTTGTAGCTATCTAGTGGACTTGGAGATCAGTGGGCGCCAATTCCATCTGTCTTCAAGTCAATTTCTCACTCTCCAAAAATATTGAGTCAAAGAAAAAATCAGAGGGAAAAATCGCATACATCCATGCCAATGCCATTTAGATGAGTGGCAAGCTCTATTTTGAAGCCTACTTGGGGGATGAACCTATAATATGCAAAATGTTGAATAAAAAGAAAGAAGATATCATGTTTGAAATGACATAGACAGTGGAGTGCAACAAGTATGCATCAGAATGGTTCTTGGATTCCATATCCATCTTGATTGTCAATGTATATGTTGTGGAATTTGCAACTCCTTCCTAGAAAGAAACACATTTATGATTTCACTATGGATGCAATCTAGAGGGAAACAAGACTACACAAATTTTCTCTGAATTAGTTGGTATGGCACTAGAAGCTAATGATGATGAAAGAAATTTCCCTCAATCAATTAGTGATTGTCATTGTGAAATTGAATGGGAATCCAGGATGGAAGAATAGGAGCAACTGGAGGAATCATGGATAGAATCAAGGTTAAGGTTTGGGATTCAAACCTACAGGGATAATGGTGTGATATGGGTAGTTTGCATCACCCTCTAAATATGTTGAACCATGAGAAACACTAAAACATGCAATGTAGTCCATAATGTGATTTACTTACAGTGGTGTAAGTAACCATCAGTTTGGAAGGACGGGTGGAAAGTAACAACCGATTTGAATGACAAGTGATTAGGGATGGTTTTCCAGAACTAGTGATCCAACCAAACTTTGGATAATGCTCAATATTTCCCATCGTTGGTATTGCTAAAAGTAAGCTTCCACAAAACCATCCTTGATTTTGCACTATTATTTTTAAAAAGATTGAATAACACAATTATATGAAATAATCAATTTTTTCCAAACTCTAACATATAGGGATCTCAATTAAATTACTACAAATCTAAGAAGAATACATGATTCAAGCCTCGAAGTCACCGACCAACAACAACTTGAACACATAATCACTGCATGTAAATAAATTTCAATTAACATCTTGAGGACATGTGGATCTCAGTGCATTGTTGCAATTACAATGGAAGACTTAAGATAACATATGGAAAACCTATCTCCAACATTGTAGCCATGTCAATAGGCAATGGTTCATCCACACCTAATAAATAAAAAATTTCTTCTATGTAATAGGTATACATGAGTTGAATGCATTTGATGTAATTCTCACCACTATGAGAACTTATGATTATTCACATCATGTGCTATAATTCCCTTCATAGTGACCTTATGTTTCCTCACATTAGGTTTTATAGACTACATTATTATAGGGAAGAATTATTTAGTATGAATTTAGGCTAGGTGGTATATCACAACATTAGGGTCTTTGAAACATATTGAAGGTTGATTTTTTTTCTTCATACTGACCTTATGAGTCTTTACATCAGATTCTTTAGACTACACACTTGTCAATGATCAGTTGGAACTCTCTAGAAGAATGGTTTTAAAAGTGTGTGCAAATGCAACAACAATTTATTGAATAACGTTGGAAATGTTTACTATATGAATAGTTATTGAATTACGAAGATATGTATCTTTGCAGAACACATTGAGCACTTATCCAAATAATTTTCGATCATAGAATTTAATAATTTCCAATATCCACAACATGTAGAACAAGCCAAACTAATACCCTTTTTATCCGATATAGATTAAATACCCTCAATTTTCACATTAATAAACTCTTTTAAAGTAGCGTACCTACATGTTATTTTAACAATTGACGATATAGTTGACTCAAAGTAGTCTAACATATGTTTCTTTATTATGTTGTGATACTCTTATCCATTCAAATTCATAGACAACAATTCATGTAGAGAATCCTTCACCGTCTTTATATGCTCACAATTGAACTTGTTTTCACCCATGCCAAGTGACACAAAAACCTGATGTGCGTTAAAAAAAACACTTATCTAAAAGAGAATGGGATATAGTGACACAATCAACAACACTACTACCCCATATTGTAGTTGTGGTGGTTACTAAAAATAAATGTTTTTAGTATTCACTGTGTCAGTATCAATCAATGAAATTAAAGTGATCATTGATGTATTTAGTCATTTGATATATGATTATTATGGGAAGTATCACATTTGGTATTTTATCTTACAAAAAATGATATGGATACCATCAATCCAAGGCATATTTCCAACAAGGATTTCATATGTTGCAAGTTTAAATTCGATTAAATCCCTTGGATGAGAATAGTATGCTGAAAAAAAGGATCGATCGACCCTTCCTTGGGAACCCAATTACAAGAATACTATGTTTGAGGAAGGGTTGTAAGCCCTTACCCATGCACCTTATTGATGGGAGTGTTATGCTAGAGGAAGGTTTAATGTACCCTTCCACTGGATTTACCACGATATGAATAGCATGCTTTAGAAAGGGTTGGCCAACCCTTCTCTATGCTCCCACTCAATGAAAATACTAGTTTGAAGGAAGGATCAATTGAACCTTCTCTTGAATGCCCTTGATGATATTTCTATGTTGAAGGAAAGGTCAACTAACCTTTTCCCTAAATCCCATTTGATGTGAAATCTATGCTTGAGGAAAGATCAATCAACACTTCCACTGGATACCAACTCGAGTGATTACCATACTTAAGGAAGTTTTTTCACTCAACTATTATACATGCTTATTATTGGAAAGGATAATATGTTGAAGGAAGGGTCAATTGACCCTTCCCCATGCTTTCCTAGACAAGAATAGTATTCTCAAGAAAGGATTGACTGGCCCTTCCCTAGGATCCTAGTTACAAGAATAATATTTTTGAGGAATGGTCAATTGAAAATCCCTCTTGCACCCTCTCAAAGAGAATACTATGTTGGAGGAAGGGTCAACCAACCCTTCAACTAGATACCCCACTATATGAATGCCATACACTAGGAAGGGTTTTCCAGCACTTCTATATGCTTTTCTCAATGAGAATAATATGTTGGAGGAAGGGTCAATCAACCTTTCCTCATTATCCATTTAGAAAGAATACTATGCTCAAAAAAGGATCAACAACCCATTCCCTAGGATCCCAATTACAAGTATACTATATTTGAGGAAGGATCAACTTGAACAAAAAATGAATGAAATAACACCACTCTAGATCCATCTTAACCTTGTATCTATCAAGAGCCAAGAGGGGTCAAATTTTTGTAAGTGAAAACATTTCCTCATTTTTTTCCGTTTAAGAAAGATCTGCACTTTTAGAATTTGATCCCTCTTTATGTTTGATAAATCTAAAGTTAACATGGATCTAAATCAATTGATTAAAACTTGCACTGAGATAAGCTAAGTGCATTTTACATTTAAATATGAATGAGATGTTTAACATAAAAACTAAGAAACTAAATTGGAAAAAATAGTTGAAGTACATAAAGTAAAAAGGAAAAAATATCAACCGTAATAATAATAACGAATATAAAAATATTACCCTCTATAACCATAATAATAAAAACAATATGAAAAGTATTAACTAATAATAAAATAAACTAACATATCTCTGTAATAAATTTGAACTTCAACCTCCTTTTAGAAATTTGAACTTCGACATATTTTCATTCAATCATATTTCACTAAAGATTATTGTATCAAATAGGATGACACAATGATGGAAATGCAAGCCCTATCTACAACATTATTGCATACCATTTTAGTTGGGATTCCCATTTTGGTTGTTTCCAAAATCAAAATGGTATGTAGCTTGTGATGGTGAAACTCCTTCATTATCATGTAGATGTAGTTTGCATTTTATTTTATTATCAACATTAGTTATCTTTTCATTTGTGTTAACTAACTCATCAATTTGGTGTTTGCAGAGAATTGTTCATTAAAAGTAGGGAACCATTGTTTCCTAGATGATAACACTTTGAAAAAATTGCACAAAAACACAATAGAAAAAACCACATTGACATCTCTATTTTTGGAAACATTTCATGGTCTATGAATGAACTTAATAGTCTTTATATTAACAGAAGAAACAAAACTGGGAAAGTTATTGCCTCTCTTGGTATGGTTGGATCTATATCATAATGAGTTATAGGGGGGGATTATTTGTGTTTAAATTGTGTATTGTTAAGAATGGAGAACAATAGATTGACTCAACAAGTTCCAACTGCAAATTGGGCACTTCACAAATTGGAGAAGTTACCTTTTATGTGGAAACAAACTATTATGTTTAATTCAATAGAAAATATTCACGAATTCCATATGGAAGTTTGTTACCAATATCTATAATGGATGTTTTATTCCTAGATAATTATCTAGGAATGCATTCACAGGTCCCATTCCTAGTTCCATTCTAGTCTAATTGGGATATACCCCGCTTCAGTGTTTCGAGTGTCATATCCAATAGTTAATATGTTTAGGGAAAACAATCTCACATCTTTGAACTCATTATCATGTATGAAGAGCTCTCTTTATAGGAAGAAACATGGTGATTGGAATAATTATGGAGGCTTCAACACTTTATTTAATTGTTACATTAAACAATTTAATCATGTTTAATATGTATAGAACGATCATAACACTATGGATCGATTAATACAATCAACACAATGTTTTATATCCTAAAAAAGTTGGGACAAGTGTTTTATACACCTTGTAGTCTTATAATAGAGTAGCTTATGATTGTTGAGTTGTACCAGGGAATAAATGTTGAGCAGTAGCAGGGAATAAATACTCAGTAGTTTCATGGAATAAATGCATATCACCAGCATGAAATGAATTCTAAGCAACAACAATTGGCCAATTAATTTTTGGTGTTTTCCAACATGTAGAATTGGAAAATCATAAATGCTTTATGGTTTTGTTATTCTTATTTATTGTGCTAGGTCAGAGGAAAACATAGTATGAGTTTTAACTTACTATTATTCTACCGAAATTTATCTAGAATCCTTATGTTGATGCTAAAAACTCTTGTTGAAAGAACATAGACTTTGTAATGTATTGTAGCCATTTAGTTGTTGAATAATACATTGAGAGTGCTTTAAAGTGTGGGGTTTTTCTCCCAGAAGGGTTTTCCCTGTAAAATCATGTCGTTTAATGGTTTGTTGTTTCTTTCATTTATTTGCAACTATTCATTTATAAGTTTCTACACATTCTTCTCTCATTGATTAGTATAGGAAGTGTATTTTGCAACCTCTGTTTCCTTTCAATTGGTATCAAAGCCTAATCACCTCATATCCAAGGTGTAAGGGATAAGGTTTTTTTTATCTAATATTTGTTTGATTGGGAGCTTGCACAAAAGGAATTCTTATTGCAAGGAAATAGTGAGCACATCTATATTAGAAATGGAGAAGTTTAATGACACTAACTTTGAGCTATGGAAACTCAAAATGGAGGATCTTCTCATAGATTGAGATTTATGGGTTGTAGTATTTGGAACGAAACCCATTGGTATGAAAGAAGAAGAGTGGGTGGTGTTGGAGAGAAAAGAAAGAAGCCTTATCAAGCTCTGTTAGGATGATTTGGTAATATTGAAGGTTTCTAAACAAAAAAATGTAGCAACTCTCTAGAAGAAGTTGGGGGAGTTGTATCATGCTAAATCCTCAGTTAATAAAAAAATTCCGCAGAAAAACTTTTTTTCCTTGAGAATGGGTGATGGTGATTCTATAGTCGAGCACCTGAATGCATTTAATACTATTGTGACCCAATTGATCTTAGTTGGAGCGAGGATGGATGATAAGGATCATTGTATAACCTTTTTGTGTTCTTTTCCAGATTTATGGGACAAATTGGTAATGTCCATTGGAAGCATTGTAAAGATATAGTATGAGTTTTAACTTATTGTTATGCTAGTGAGATTTATCTAGAATCAGTATGTTGATGCTAAAAACTATTGTTTAGAGAATAGAGACTATGTAATGCATTGTAGCCATTTGGTTGTTGAATAATACATTGATTGTGCTTTAGAGTGTGGTATTTTTCTCCCGGAAGGATTTTCCCCAGGAAATCATGTTGTTTAATGGTTTAATATTTCTTTCATTTATTTGCAACTATTATGTTCTAAGTTTCTACATTCTTTAATGGATTAGTGTAGAAGTGTATTTTGCAACTTTGTTTCCTTTCAATTGGTATCAAAGCGTAATCACCTCAGATCCAAAGTGTTAGGGATAAGGTTTTTTATCTAATCTTGGTTTGAGTGGGAGCTTGCACAAAAGTAAATATTATTGCATGGAAATAGGGAGAGTGTCTAGATTAGAAATGGAGAAGTTTAATGACACTAACTTTGAGCTACGAAAACTTGTTGACGTTTGAATCTGTTAGGACTGAAATGACAACCTCACGAGGATATGAATCCCCGTGCATTTTTATAGAGGCGGTACTCCTCTTTGGCTAAAGATATTCTTTAAATATTTGATATCAAAAATAATATAGGATTGTGTCAAATGACAGAATTAAAATATTTATAGCTCAAGAAAATTCAAATTGCTGAAATATATATATATATATATATATATAGAGAGAGAGAGAGAGAGAGAGAGAGAGAGAGAGAGACTCAAACATCACACATTGTAGGAAACATGGAAAATGATAATATCCTCACATCCTTCACAGTCTAATAAAGTTTTTTATCAGATTCAAAATAAAAGGAAATGGTCCAATTGCACAAGAGAACTTTGAAAGAGTATTACTTATTAAGATCAAAAGAATATTTTGCTAAGTCAAGTTACAAAATACAATCAAAATCAACTCCAAAATAGTTCTCTGGAATTTCTAAAAAATAATAATGGCTATTACAGTCTTGGAAATTTAAAGGCGTTCATCCATAAATGGACTGGGATTGGGGCTCCAATGGACCATAAAATATATACAAGAAGTATGAAGAAGAGGTACGAATGTGGAATAGGGAACGAGCAACCATGATCTAGAAAGAAGACAAAAAGGAAGTTATCAGAATTCGGTTATATTTTTCTAATGAAAGAATAAATACAAATGGATGAATTCTAAGAAGGAAGAAAGTATATAATTAGTATAGACTTACTATGATGGAGTCTCTCTCTTTTAATTTTCTTGTTGATGTGCTTTTTGTATCTTTTCTCATTGTGGTTATGTGGCTGATTGTAACTACTTCCATTGGAATTTCAAAAATATTGATCAGAGATTTGTTTGACAATTCTTGAATATATTCTCTTAAAGGAGCAAGGGTTACTTCCTGCTTGACTTTGATATTTAATAATTCGCTTTCATTTTATCTATGGTCAATAAATAAATTTTGTAAGGTAATATCAATGTCTTCATTTCTATTTGTATATTCCACAAGCCAACTATCAATATCATCATAAGTATATTCCACCATATTATCGAATTTTTCTGCTGATAATTTTTTCAAGGTTTCAACTTGCCCCTCAAACTGTTGTCTAGTCATGAGCATTAAATTTGATATCAAGTTTGGATCTGTCACTTCAATAGTTTTACCTGCAATATCTAACCCAATAAATTTTGAATATGCCTCGGTCATTTTGTGTGATAATTCATTAAGTTGACTTAATAAACCTCTTAATGTATTAATCATTTCAATGTGACACACTTTTAATTGTTTCATGTAGCTTTGAGAAGGAAAATCTTCTTGTTTTCTCCTTTGTTCTATCATTGTCGAGAAATTTTCAATGAACATGGCAACCCCATTTGTAAGAAATCCTTCATCATTTTTCCAATCTGCATTCAAATATTCTTTAGTATTTTGTATTCTAATCCCAAGAGAAGAAAATATTTTTTCCAAGTCCCATATATCTAAAATAAGTCACATTCTTTTCTTTATATTTTCCTCCACGAAATGTCGAGTAGCAATGAGTAAGCTTGAGAGTCTTTTCAGTCTTAAACTTGACTCGGGGGTTCTTTGAAGAATTATGCCAGGTTGAACCATAGCAACATGGGTGGCCAATATAGGTGGAGGCATACAAGTTGCTTCCAATTCTTTGATTCTTTCCTTAAACCTGGTATTTTCTTCCTCCATATCGACTATTGAGACATCTAGTGCATCCCCTATAACCTTATGAATTGAAGATAATTTTGATGGAAGCATATCTCTGAGATCAATAGAGGAATGAGATTTTCCCTTTTTATTCTTCGAAGTTCTTTCAAAGATTAATTTCTTTGAAGACTTATCAAATAATGCATTATGTATGGAAAAGTTTTCTTCATCAGAAAAGACTTCACCATGGACAACAAGTGTGGAAACAAACGATATGTTCTCTTGTACCCATTCCTCTTCGTATGAGAACTGGATATTTTCAATATGAACATCTAAATCTATATCATCAAGTGAAATATAATTTTCAGGTATGTTTTGTTCTTCCCCTCCCTGTTGAGAATTAATTCTTTTCCTTTTCACTTTCAATTTATGAGGGTTTTCTAAATTTCCTTGAGGATTTTTCTCTCCATCATTTCTTGAAGTGTTATTTGAGGGTTTTCTTTGTTGAGTCATTGTAGACTGATAATTTGATTTAGGAAAAACACTTCTATGATAAACAATAGGAGACTGGGAAATTCTTGTTAGAATAAAAGAGATGTGCTCGTTTTTCCATAGATAATATAGAAATATTGTCACCCAACCATAGGCACGCAAACACCCCTGAGCACCTTTAACATTGACAAACAAAATAATTCCAGAATCAGACCTTAAAACCAATATCCAACCAAGCTAGTGTATCTCTCTCCAAGGATAGCGTACCAAACAGAAGGTCCAAACCATAATCAAGTCAGAAAGTCCAAACCATAACCAAAGACCAAAATCTCAGTTGCAGTAGTTGCAGCTGCACTCATTCTCCAAACTTGTGCACCACTAGTTTGTGTGAGATATGAGAGTGTGTGTGACAAATGATCTCTAGCACCCTCTTGTTTATAGTCCTCCAAGTGACCTAACTGGGTTGACTTCTACTTCTAGAGGATAATAACTCAATATTAATTATTCTCTTGATTCGACTTGTCTTCTAGGGTTATTATCCAACGTTTTAGGGTTTCTCTTGCTTCCTGGAATATTCTAGTCTTGTCAAAGGTTACATGTAGAAGTTAATACCTCTTGCATCTACCATAATATCAACACTCCCTCCTAGATAGGAGGTATTAAAGGAAATTGTATTAAGGAAAAATAGACCATTCAACCGGTAGAATCATCATAGCCACACAGTCTACCGCATGATCACATAGATCAACTTAGGAGAAACATCACCACTATCAGTATCATCTGATAGCATCAACTGCATCATCACTCGAAGACATACTCCATCTGAGTAATCAGCATGATGTTGAATAAGTCACTCACTCAATAGAGTGATACAAGGACCATTCTTATGATTTGGACATACATCCTAGAAGAATTATTGTCCCAACAAATGTTGAAATCCATGCCATGGGCTACAGAGACCATTCCTACAGGAATGTTTGTCTCAGACTATTTTCTAATCAGCTCATATGTACCATAGAGATCCATCTCTACCCATATGCCTTAGAAAATATCAGTCTCGTATCAACCACCCTAATCGGGACGTCGTGTCCTTAGGGGGTGGACTATTCAACCTGATCAGGCCAATAACTGTGTCCCAGAAGAATATCGATCCTGAACCATTTTCCTAATCGAGCCACAACTTGTGCCTTAGGAAAATACCAATCCATCATACGTAAACAATATGTCAACCTGGACCATTCTCCACAGGGAGAATGTATGTCCACCAACACACTGACTATCTATCTAGCTCGAAATCATCTCCAACACTAGTGGTAGTCTCCATGGAAATTAGATAATAACATGCAATTTCTACAACGCCATCTAATAGAACACAACTATGTCTATCCATAGTAGTACACAACTACTACCCAGTGGTACAAAACCACTCCTAGTAGCACACAACTACTAACTATTGACACACAGTCACTACTGGTGGAACACATCCACCACCATAGCATACAACTATTGTCGAGAGACATATAGTCTCCACAAAAATCATATCATCTGATATCAACCTGTATAAACAATATCATGATACAAACTGATTCATCTAGGCCATTCCTCCACTCACATCCATGATATCTGGAAGAAAATCTACCCTTGGGAAGTAAAACATCAGCCATGGGCTATTTGGGCTATTCTTCCCAAGCAGAAGAATAATTGTCCCTGATTTATGAACTAGGACCACCCACCTAACTAGGCCATTATTTCGGCACTAATCACAATGCAACCTAAAGAGAATGAGTCATCCCTAGGGAATGTTTGTCCCTGATTGTTGAACCTGGACCATTCACTGATCAGGGGATCAAATTTTGCTCAAAAATTCAAAGTGCTCGGAATCGCTTCAAACCGAATGAGAGCGTAGGCCTCATTGTTGCGAACCCAACGCAACTAGTTTCGTCTCAAACGGACGTCGGGAGCGAGAGATATTGCAATCTGTTCGTTAAGTTAAACAGGCAAAAACATTTTGCTGACTGTGCAGTCCGTACAGTCTGTACAGTGACGTGGCAGGGCCGTACAGGCCGTACGATGACATGTCAGGTGGTGATGTGGCAGATGTTGATTGGCAGGTGTGGTCGAATGGTTATTTGACACGTGTCCATTGGTGGTTAATGGTATGTTGACGTGGCCCAATCTCTGGGCGCCACGTGTCACTTGATGTATGGTTAAAACTTTGCTAGTAACGAGAGTCGACCCCGTGACCTCCGGGTCGGGGAACAACTTGGCAAGGAGTGGCCAACCAATGCACCAATGCGTGTTACTTGATATATAAGTGGAATGGATTGTATTTAAATTAGCATATGGGAATGGTTTGGGCCGCGACCGGGCCGGGGCTTAGCCCCAGCCCTTGGTCGCGCGCCATATTACATATAACCATTGTATAACATATATGTTCGTCATATTACATATAACCATTGTATAACATATATGCACGCCGTATTACATATAACCATTGTATAACATATATGTGCGCGGTTGCAACGGTTATATGACTGTTATGCAAAAGCGCGGGTTTTATGTTTGTAAGCCACGGTTTTATGATATGACCCATGTGCCCACGACCGGAGCAGTTGGAGCGGTTCAACCATTTGGCTCTTTTTACCACAGCGTGCGGTCACTTGACCCTCATAC
>SNQJ01S0077569.1:36439-56817 GCA_010110895.2 Picea sitchensis | reverse complement strand
GGGGGGGGGGGGGGCTAGGGATAAGACCCCAGCCCACAATTTTGTTTGCATGCCATATAACCAACACCAATATTCACAAAGGTGGTTACAACTATCCGCCACTATATCCAAACAACCCACACTCTATATATCATATGGTTGCAATAAAACATCAAATGGGGAGAGGTCTGTGGGAGTCAACCCCCTGACCTTCTCCCACACATTCCAACACCCTAACCACTGTGCCCAAGGTGCCTCATGTTACTAAGATTCCACGAGATTTGATTTTGAGTTAATGCCACTGTTAACCCAAATTTCGAAGCATGGTCGGGTCTGTGGCCTATTTAATATTTGGCATAGATCCTAAGGTCGTAGATAAGAGACTTCATATATTTATGTGTAGGGGTATGGAAAAGTTCATTGGGATGTGTAATGAGGAGTGGAACCATGATGGTTTTGTCTTGGTTTACGTGTCATTGAGAACCATGTCCAAACATAGCCTTTTTTACAATTATTTTTCTCATTAGAGGAGCATGATGATGATGTTGTTTTTGTGCTAAGATGTTTTCTATGAAAGTCTTAGTCCAGATTGCCATTTATGAGCACCATAATGCATCGTTTGGCATGTAAAGAGGGTAAAATTGAGTATGTTCATAATATGTTCAAGTTTATACTCATTTTTCTCATAATTTCGAGAGGAATTCAAGGGTAAACTCTATTTGTATATTTGGGCAGTAGAATTGAGGAGTGACTTCAAATTTGTTTTTGTAAGTCTATTTTCATTGTAATTTTGACATTTGAGATTAATGAAGAACAATCTCATTGTTGAAGGGGACTCGAAGAAGTAGTATAGGAGAGGTAAACTTTGTCATAAAATGTTGTCTTATTTAGTTATTTTATTTTTTGTTGTGTCATCTCACATAATTCTGCAAAATTATCATATTTTCATGAAGTTTTGGATAAGTAAAAGATTCACGTGTTATGAAAATTTGTCAAATACGATCTAGAATTATTTTAAATAAATTTAGATGTTGAAATGTGTGTTTAAAGACTAATTTGGCATCTAAGCATTTTCGGATCAAAGGTACTATAAAGTCCCTAAATCCCATTCCTATAGAGAATGTGTCGAGGTCAATGGGAAGATGTCCATTAGAAGGAGGGCATGGTGGTGTTCCCCATCATCCAACATGAGTGAACAAAATAATAATGATTTGGAAGGTCTCAGATGAAAATTGTAAGGACTTACCACCAATTATGTCTTTCACATATTCCATATGCAATAGTACATCTCAGGGACCCTTTGAGTAACAACCAATAATGAAAAACATTGACAGAGGCAAGGAATTCCACCAGTGATGAAAATGGAACCCAAGGTAATGCATGAATCCCAACGTGTAAATAGGGGTCTTGACATCAAACTCAAGGGAAACCACTCAGGAAGTGACGATTAATGAATTTCATTTTCCAAGTGTGATGTAGCATATCAATAAGGAAATAGTCCCAAGGTACTACTCTAGGTCAAACTTTTAGAATTGATCTTCTAGAGAGAATTCGATGGATACCTTCCACATTGGAATGAGTAAATAATAAAGTTACTAATGATATTGAGACAACTTTTGAAAACCAAGAAGCGCGACATGGATGGTGAAAAGACAACTAAGAAATGAATGACATAGGATAAAACATCCCTTGAACATAAGAACAACACAATGGTTACTTGGGAAACATTCGACACAAAGTGGAACAATGATATAATCCCATCACATAGGAGGCATCAATGAACTCTCCATAATGACTGGAAGAATAACTAGTTGGAGGATTAATAAAACTCAAAAAATCAAGGTTTGAATTCCTAAGGCCGTACTAAACCAAACTTGCTGAGTGATTGACTAAAACATTGGTGCTTTGTTCAAGGGTGAGATGATTAAGGACAATTGATAACAAAAAATATATATCTTAATTCTTTCCCCCCTCCTTCTCCTTTTATAATATTTGATTTTTTGTCATTTTAAAATTATTAAAGCTTGAAAAAGAATAAAATAATTCCATGTTACAGTGGAGGAAATGAGTGTTGTGGAACTACTTCTTGTGCAATTAAATCCAACGGAGGTATGTTGGTTGGTCGATGAAGTTTCATTGGCACTTCAACAAAACCTGGTTATTCATTTCGTCAGTGTATTAGGGTCGGATATCCGATGAATATATTGATGTCGGATATTTGACACACTATCATCGGTTATACTGACTATCCTAAGGACCAAAACCTCATCAAAATTATCCATTGTTTCCAATAGATACTCGTCTGAAGTATGCCGTAACTATACGTCGAATATTCTACATCCATATAGTAGATCTGACAGAAGTTCCATACCTTCCACAGATATTACTATCATACCTGTCATCAAATATATGAAACCCACGTTTGTCAAATATTCGACATCCATACAGTAGATCCGACAGAGGTGCAATACCTATGATAGATATTACTGTCAGACCTTTCGTTGGATATCCAACACACATGTTCATCGAATATCCAACGAGCTAACAATAAATCCAATGGAGGTGCCATACCTCCGATGGATATGCATGTCAGACATTCCATCAAATATTCAATGAAATAGTGGATATTAAGAAATAATAATAATATTTCATTACATGATATCCTGGTAATGTTTTAATTGCCTCCAACCTGCCATCTCATGAATTGGATTACATTTCTCTCATTTTGTGGAAAACAATATAGTGGTTATCCTTATTAGCCTAACTGTGTGTCTTTTAATGTCATTCATGTTAGGAATAATTATGATGTCTCATTTATTTGGTCCATGTATTTGGGTATTCAAGGTATATTCTCACTACTAGAAATTGGTGGGAGACACATTCTACTACTTGTGCATAATTTGTAACACTTTAATATTGTCTTGTGGAAATTTCCTTGTTTATGTGTTAAGTAGTAGTTCTAAACCCATCAAGGTGGTTGGTTCCTACTATAATAAAACAATGGTGGTCTACTTACTTTCCTTAACAATAAAATTTAATAAGGGGAGATATAGGGATAAATTCACTTGTAGAAAGATTCCAAAGGTATTATCTACAATGACTTACATTGGAGGATCTAGTGCTGAGAGCATCAACCATTATAGAATTGCCTGAAAAACATAAAAAAAAAAGACCTCCTTGGGATGGAAAATAAAATTATCTCTCTAACCTATGTAATGAAATAGCCTGAAACCCTAGCTTTCATTGTACGTAAAAATCCCTAAATCTAGCAAAATATCATTGTTACTATGAAAATGAAATGCTAAATCACCAATATCATAAAGAAAACATCGAACACATGGGTAAGTATAATCATTCTATTGATGAAGAAAGAGAGGTACAAATTAAATTATACCTATGGAGAGATGGCTTTCTAAATTATTCTTCTTCTAGGGGTGGTCTTCTCTTGGGATTCCCCTAGTCATTATACTTCAATAAACAATCCTCCCTCCTTTAGAAACGAGAAAGAAATGGAAAAATCACTTAGCTTCTCTAAACAATTTCACAACATGATCTTGCACTCAAATATGCCTACTGCATCCGAGAAAAATAAAACTACTCTCTCCAAATATGTATAATTTATACCCCATTATTCACTTTTATAGAGGTTCTAGTTCTAAAAATATGTAAATTTGTTTCACCTATTAGGTGAACAATCTTATAAATCAAACTCATAATAATGGATTAGTGTCCACTAGAGATGCCATTGAAATTCTAGCACCATCTCAACCTAAATTTGTGGTGGCAATCTAAGTTTGCATTATAAATTGGAAATGTATCTATGATCCGTCAATATATGAAGAGGGAAGTTTCATTCAGGATTTGAATAAATTGCAGTGTTCTCTATGACTACTCAAAATGTGCATGTTACTGCTAGACTTGCACCTGATCCCATTGCAATACCATTAACAAATTCTACATGAATCAAACATACACAATTTTGACATGCAATTAATTAAATATAAACATAACAATTAGAAGAATAAATCTTCCATTTACTAATTCTCAAACTAGTTGGGGAAAGATAACATGTGATCGATGCAATATCAACAATGTTTTATGTGAGAATCACAAAAAAAATATAATATTTTTTTATCATAGTTTTATATGGTAATTAAAGAATATACATATTCTACTTCGAAAGAAATAAACCTCAATTACATTGAAAAAATACATGTAAATTCTAAGACATATTATTCTTCTAAAAAAATTAGCAATGGCCCTGAATGCCAACTTTCATTGATAATGATATCATTTTTTGCAAATGTGAAAAGGAGATATAAAACAAATCTAACAATTCTTACTAGAGTTTTTTTGTATGTATGGATATTATATTGATGCCAATAGACTTTGTATAGAGTCTCAATAACTACAAAAATAGTTAACTGATCATAATTCACTATACTTGCACACACTCGCAAAAAGACATAAAAGTCATGTTTGTACATATTTTAATATTTTAAAATAATATTAGCATTTGATAGAATGCATATGCACCACAAGAATGCATGTTTGACACTTGTGATGAGAGAAGAAATGTTAACAATATTTTATGGATATAAAATACTAGAAATAACAGTTGCAACAAACATAGTATACCTAGTCCTCAATCATAGAAGATAAAATAGAGCCAATTTCCTAGTAGAGCATGTTTAGGTTGTTCCATGTGTTGCCCATGTTTTCTACTCTTTCCTTGGTTGCTTTTTGTAGGCTACGAAACACATCAAAAACAACCAAGACAAGAATAAAAAAACATGGGCAGTAGAAACCTTATTGGAAATGAATTGTGGATCATGGATTGACTGCCCTTCAAACATGCATTTGCCAAATACAATAGTAGGTTAAATGATTGAATAATAACTAAAAATGAATGAGGTTTTATTTGAAAAAGAGAATTAAATTTTATATGATTGAATAATAATTAGATATGTATGTTGCTCTAGAAATACTGAAGGTGAATACCTCATGAATGAGATCCTCATTGTTCGAGAATAATTTATTCTCTACTACATAGGACCAACCACGTGAAGGTGGAAGTTTGTTTTCTCCATCGCCCCCCCCCGCCACACACACACATCACTCTCAATTCCTAATGTTGTAGGAATTTTATACCCTATAGGTTCTTCCTATACCTAAGACGAGAACATAGATACAAACAAAGGATGCTTCTAAATTTGATAATATGTCATAATATACAAATATAACAATTCTCTACCAATGAACACACAAAATTATATGAACAATCATTTAGAAGGAAACATCCAACATATCTTCTATTAATCAAGTAATAAATATTACAACTTACAGGTGTAAACTGAAGATATGTATTTCTTCCAAGCTCCTTGCCCAAGACTTGCCAACAAAACACCAGAGTAACTTTGCTAGTTCTTTCTCCCCTTTCCCATGGAAATGGATTATCTCTTATATGGATTTAGAGATAAGGCCATATGGTTAATAGGATAATATCCTCAGGCTCATAATGGAATCCCTCTCGAGACTAAGCCCCAAGAAATCAGAGTAAGGTCTAATCCATCGCAACCAAGTCCAAAAAAGGAGCTTCTAGGCTTGGTCGCGACCTAAGAACATAGACAGAGCGATCTGGTCACGACCTGGAAGTCCAAAAGGGGAAACCAACCCTTTCGGTCATAGGATTGATGAAGGACAAGGGTGATCAAAGGGAGATTAGGCTATAAAATTAGTGGGATGATGATGAAAATGGATGAATTGGGTAGGTGACCTCTAAGAGATGATGTCCCAAGGGTTAGTGGGTTAATAACGCTATAACATATGCCCCATAAAGTGTGAGGTCAAAAGAGGTGTATGATGGTTGAAATTATTTACCAATAAAAGGCATAGAGGTATGGGAAAGGAAGCTTGTATAAGAGCATCACCCATTCTACAAAACAAGATGCTCGAGGAGGGAATTCCCATGCTCAGTACAACAGATGATATCATAGTTTCCATAAATACACTACATATATATGCGTGACACAAGTGATTGCCACAATAGAGTACACCATGGATCCATCAAAGAACAAACATGACTCAATTCATGGACACAAAATTATACAGTTTGGATCCATGAAAGACGCAAGGGAAATCATAGCCACGACCAGGTACAAATGTGGATCTATGTGACATCACACAAAGACGTGAGAAATGGGTGAATTGATCATAAATAATCTCCATCATAGTTTGGGAAAGAATATCGCTGAACAATACAGTAATGTTCCACAAGATATTCATCCGTAATTCAAATTATATGATTCTATGAAATGGGAATAAAGGCGTTGAAGTCGAGCATGGTAGAAACTGTCTGATTATTGGTCATTAATGTTACCATTAATAGACACGAGGGAGTACATCAATGATTATGATGGAACCCAAGATACTGAGTATAATCTATGATGTGTGAAAACATGAGTTGAAGTCGAACACTCGTAGATTCATTTGACAGGAGTCAATGATGTAAACCCACTGTCAGACTACAAGGAGACCTACCACTAATCTCTTCAAGTACCGAGGTATTGATGGGTTTCTAGATTTCAATCCTGGATAATGAGTTGAAGTTGACAAGATGAAATCCATCGAAGGAGGGCCTTGATGCATCCCTTATCAATCGACGTGAAATAGGGAAAGATGGATGGTGTGAGAATGATAATAATGGAGCATGACTGACACAGGGATGGTAGAGATAAAAAATCATAAATGAATGACAGGTGGCTAACATATGTAGAACTTCCCTTGAACAAGTATGCATGAAAAATGACTTGACTTGACAACATTAACTCAGCTGAATACCATAACAATTGTTCATGGACCAGTGAGGGGAACGTGACACAATGATGGGAATGGTGGTCAAATGTGAGAAAATGGATAACCCAACTGTTGTATGGGGTGATAAAACAAGTCCATTTTTCAAGGGAAACACAAAGTAATGACAGTTGTTAGATAATGAAGATAACAAGATATAAAAACCCTCTAAAAATTCCCTACCATGATTGGTGAGTACCTCTTTATAGTTTTACGAGATGGAGGAGGATAATAGATTCTCTTTATAGCTCATCTGGTGATGAGTCCCTAGACATATTATTAAGGAACTTGAGGAAGGAGGGGTTCGTTCCCATGAATGGGTCCTTCGATGTAAATTTAAACGAGTCCAAAGAAGGTAAACTCGATGGCCTTTTCCTATTTAGATAGTTTGAAAAGGTCATAAAGAAAACTCCATATGCTTACCTGTGGATTTTTCTCGAGCCCAGATAGGTTTTTTCTCATCGGTGTTTTCAGTTTTAGGGAGTTTGAAAAACTTAAAGAAGACTCCATGGGGGTAATTTATCATAAATTATAGTCTCGTGGGCCCAAAAAAGTTTTAAAAATGTGAAGGAGAACTCTCCTAACCACAAGGGATAGGGTGTTCCTTTTCTGTAAAAAGTATCTCTGGCCCAAGAAAGGGGTAAACATATACCAGGTGGACGTCTTTTCAAATCCATTATACGAGCATGAAAATACAAGAATACTCGACGATCTTTTCTTTTTTAAGGAGTCGAAAAGGAGCTTAAAAAAGACTCCATAGAATGGTTCCATAGCTTATGTTGATAGTGTTCTTGATGAAAATAGGGCTAGTATATGGTTCCATGAGCAATAAAAATGATAAATAGCCAAAAATGAAGGAAAAACGATAGTTATAGTGTGAACAAGGTTAAAATGAAGCTATATGTGGGTTAAAAAATAGTGTTTTTACCTCATTTTACCCATTTAACTTGGAAAGTTTGGAGAGCCCTTTTCTTGTTCAAATTTGGAGTGGTGATTGTAGAGCGTGGAACCTAAAATCTGATACCTTTCAGCCAACAAACAACAGGTTGCACCTCAACTTACAAAACCCATATTGTATTTTGTATTTCATGCATTTATTTGTAAATGGTAGGCCTCAAAATTTTTCAGTCTGTGTGGTCGCGACTGGCCTCCTTGCGAGGAGAAAGCGAATGGTTCGGTCGCTCTTTGTGAAGAAGGATATTTTGACCGGTCACATCCAGGGTAGAATTGAGGGGTGACTGACCATTATGGTCGTGACCGGTTTCACTGTCGTCCTATGTAGGGTGCAACCAAACAAGGTGGTTGTGAATTGTCTCACTGTCATCTCATGAGGGTCCTGAAAGTGTGTGTTTTTCACATTTTTTTGCAAAAAACTTTATGAGTATTGTATGTGAACGAGTTCTAGAATTGTTTTTGGTGTTTGTGGCAGGTGTGAGAAAAAATGGTGGAGTGGAGAGAATGTGAACATGAAGTGAATGATAATGCTGCAATGGATATTGCTCCCACACTAGATGCTTTGAGAAATTGTGGGTTGCTGAAATTTTTGCTGTGTCAAAACATGCGAGATCAACTAGCCATGTTACAGAAGTTGGTCGATATGTGGGATGCATATCAACAACACATTGTGGTATGAGACCAGGTATTAACCTTGGATATGGAGGATACATATTTTATGACAATATTATCTTGTCGTAATGCCACCGTGGTCTTTGTAGGTGGCAAGAGGGGTGGTGCAGAGCAGGTGGATGACTATGTGGCACACTACTGTCACCCGGGTACACAGAAGAGAAACAATAAGATGCCAATTAGTCAGGCAGTGGACTTGACCTTATGCATTATTTTAATCACCATTACATGGGTGGTAGGGAGGACTGGGACACAGTTTCCTTCGAGGAGCCAAGAATATTATTCAGTGATGAGTCTGTCCCCTACAATATATAATAATATGCTGCAATGTTGGAAAACATGAAGGACCACTTGACCAAATGCAAGTTAGGTTGGAAAAAGAAAATTTTCTATGGATCAATTTTATTATCTTTATTCTTCGAGAAAGTGCCTTCATCATTTCCATGGTATGTGGTTCCAAATGTTGGGTATAGATATCCATATATGAATAAATGGATAGAGTTGTTGTCCCAACTCAGGGGGTGAATGCAATTCCAGTTTGATGCAAAAATAAATTGATATTGGGATCGCCAAATAGTGGCGATAGATGATTATGCATATCATGGTGTGGACTATTGTGATGATCCATATATGGTTCTCCTTGAGGGGGAAAGATTCAGTGATGAGTTCGGTAATAAAGATAAATTTTTAGTATATATATTTTTTGTTTTGTATTTTTAATTCTTTTGTGATTTTATGATATATAAATTTTTTTGTGTGTCACATAACAAATAATTTGTGATGGTTATATTGTGTGCCAACATGTCTAGTAGGTATGTCATCACTAAATAGGAGAGATGAACATCTCTTCGATAGAGGTCTGCATGGTGGGAAACATGATGCATAGATCTTGGAAGATCTCGAGGAGAATCTTGAGTGTTTGACAGTGGGCATTCTAGTGCGACATATGGAAGATATACCTCTATGTATGCAGAGGAGTGTAGTATGTGTGGGGAACTGGTTTGGGCACCTTCTATAGAAGGTCGCGTGAGAATTCATTTTATATAATGACCAGAGAGATCCTCGTGACGACTAGTACTCTTTAGTATGATGGAATTTTGGTGCATTTTATGTTGCAGATAATGGGTGAAAAAACAAATTTTGTTATGTTATATCATTTTTTGATATTTTTTGGACACACTTTATATATATGGACATATGGAATTGTGATTTCTTCTTATATTTATGTGATGAAATGGTTTATATAATGAATGTTTAATGTAATTCCTTTTTAATGAAGTAGATGCCAATTCAACACAAAATTTGCTAGTGAGTCAGCTAAATAATTTAATTGTCTTGGTATATGTTCATAATTGATAACATGAAATGATTGTTTCAAGATTCATACCCTTAAATATTTCAGAAAAAGGATAGCATGTCAAATAGAATAAGTTGAGTTGAGGTGTGAAATGACGAGCTCAGAATCTAGGACTACTATCAGGTGGCATATGCCCAAAGAAGATGCTTCGGTTATAAGTTCAATGATGACACTGTATTCTACAAAATTGTTCATTGTGTGTCCTGTACATATGCCCCTGGAGTTGACTATATCATTGGTGGGTGAAATAATCACCTAGGAAGCATAAGTGATATTCCAGGAGGTGTGACTAGCTCCATCTGCGTATCCAAAATAGGGTGAGGGAAATGACAACATCTGCATCTAAAGCATTAAGTAGGATAATAAGATTGACAAATAATATCACATAAAGGAAGACAAAAACAACCATAGCATACTATAGTACATATGGTACAAAAGCACTAGATAGAGACATGCTTATGCATAATACGTTTTCAAGTAGAGACAATTAAGTGGCTCTGGAAAGATATTTCCTTCGTAATAACCTAACTCATAGGATCCTTTTTGAAGAGCACATTTGATAACATAGGGGCCATGCCACAAGGGTTCAAATTTTCATATGCCCAGTTGATCACGGTCTTGGTCATAGATTAACACCAAGTCACCTTCTAAAAAAATTCGAGGGCGTATTTTTTGATCATATTTTGACTTTACTTGCTTTTGGTGGGATTCATTAGCCATGATGGCCTTGCAATGTCTCTCATCAAGGTGAGATAAGTATAGTAGTTTTTATTCTTCAACAGAGGTATCGGGAAAGAGTTCGACAACTAGCTTAAGCGAATGAATTTTGCATTCAATGGGTAATACTTCCTCCAAGGAATACATAAGTTGGAAGAGTGTGAAGCTTGTGGCAGTCTTTGGTAGAGGTTCGATGTGCCCATAAGGTTAAGAATAACATTATATGCCAATTGGGTTTATGTTTTGAAATCATCCTTTGGAGCATTGTTTTGAGTACCTTGGTAATGACCTCAATTTGACCATTTGCTTGTGGATAGTAAGGAGAAGAATGTTCTTGGTCAAAGTGCAAAAGAGTAGATAACTCAGTTATCATGTTATTACAGAAATGTGATCCATGATTGGTCACAATATACTTGGGTACACCGAATTTTGCAATAATATGATTGAATATGAATAATGTTGCATTTTTGGCCTCATTAGAGTATGTGGGGATCACTTTTGCCCATTTAGTGAAATAATCAACGACCACAATTATGTAATTATGACCGACATTAGAAGGGGGTTTACATGTGGTAAATTCAATTCCCCATTTAGAAAAAGGGCCAACTGCAACAATGGGATGTAGGGTAACGAGATGTGTGTGCATTTTCTTAGAAATTTTTTGGCACGGGTGGCATTGTTGGACTACATTATGCAATCTTTAAATATTATGGGCCAAAAATACCTTGTGCATAATATTTTCTGGGTAGTGGATAACCTAGAAAGATAGCTTCCACATCCTCCAAAGTGACAGTCATTGAGAATATTTTATGCTTCTAAATGGATGACACATCGATGTAAGACCATATCTACCCCTTGACAGAAAAGTGTATCACCAACAATGAGGTAGTGTCGAGATTGATGGTGTATGCAGGAATGATCATCTTTGGACATCTAAGGGTGGAAGCGTTGGGTATGGAGATAAATGAGGATGAATCCAGACCAGGGGTCATAAGAGTCGATGAGAAACAAATATTCATTAGGTAATGAATATTGGACCACTGATTCATCAATGACTTAAGGAAGATCGATCATTAATTCTGCAAAGACTAAGGATTTCTTGGATTTGGGCGTAGAGAACTGGAGGTCAAATTCTTGTAATAAGAAAATCCATTTCGAGTAGAAACCTACCAATATACAAGGATGATTTTAGGGGCTAAATTTCGCTCATGGGCTAATTTTCCATGGTTTTTCAAAAAACGAGATTCACTGTTTTAAAAACGATTCACCCAAATTTTATAAGATACAATTATTTTACCTTAAAAATAGCCAAAATTGTATAAAAACTACATAAAATACTTAGAAATTTGAATATTTTTACAAAAATATCGCCAAACATTTATAGTAGACATATGAAGGATTAGTAAGATTCGCGAAGGTTTCTACATTTAAAAATAAATTTGCATCCTTAAAATCATCCTTGCCAATATATTACGTGAAAAGATATATTCCATAGCATTAGCATCAAATATAACAGAATAAGTTCGAAGAAGAATGTAATATCGTAATAGATGGATAACAAAAACTACTTCCAATGCCAACTTCTCGACATAAGGATAATGAAGTTAAATGCCAACTAAGCCTTTACTGAGGTAGTAAATAACATGTTTGTTATGGTCTTCATTAGTTTGGAATAAGACTATTCTGATAGTAGTACCAAATGTAGCAAGATACATGATAAAATCTTGTTTATAATTTGGGGGTTTCAATAGTAGAGTGGATGTAAGAATGATCTTTAGTTGATCGAAATAATGATGAGCTTGTTCGTCCAAAATGAATGGGACACCATTTTTAAGTAATCACATGAAACCCTTAGTAATATCTACGTAGTTGATGATGAACTGTCTTAAGACATTTGCTTGTCCTTGAAATTTTTGAAGTTGGTTAACAATAGAGGGAGGAGGAAAATTAATAATGTCCTCAACTTTAAGGGGATCAACTCTGATCCCAAACCTGGATACAATAAAACTGAGGAGACGACCATATTCCACAAAAAATATGCATTTGCTTGGATTAAGATGGATGGTTTAATGTTGACAACGAATAAATATTTGTTGTAAATGATCGATATGATCTTGCCACTTAGGATATCTGGCAGGTAGGTCATCTAGGTAAGGCTGTAGGATATGTTTAATGTTGTGGATAGATTAATACATGGCCCGTTGGACAGTGGCACCAAGATTTTTGAGACCAAAGGGTATCTTTCGATAGGCAAAAGTGCCCCATGGGCATATAAAGGAGGTTTTGTGTTGGTCTTCCAGTATGATTTTGATTTTATTATAGCCAGAGAAATCATCCATGATCGATAAGACTTTGAATTTGATGCAATCATTAATGATCTGATCGATGAAGGGGGTGGGGAAATTTTCCTTAGGACGGGCCTCGTTAAGGTCCCTATAATCAACACATAATTGGATCATACCTTGCTTCTTGTATATGGGCATGATATTGGCGACCCATTCTGTAAGGGGCATGGGATAGATAAAACCCATGTTCAATTCAGCCTTGGTTCCTGAATCTTTTCATGGGTGCACTGTATGGAGCCAATTTTCAATGAGACGGGCTCTGAGATATGTCTTGATTTCGTGAAAAAAAATCTGTTGGTCAATTCCTGACATTTCTTCATATGACTAGGAAACAAAATCGTGGAACTCTTTAAAAAGGGTAGTGTAACATTCAGTCTCTTTAGGAGAGCAGTTTGTACCTATCTAGATGTGTTCCATGATCCCATGTTTAAATTAAATATCTATTGAGATAGTCTTAGAAATATTTCCCAAGTTTCCTTTTGATGGAGAAAAATATGACATGGAGGGTAACAGGGACAGGTCTTGGGTGTCAGTAGAAATGAGGGTTTGAATATGTGTTTCTATCATCTCTTTATTGGGGAGGAAATAGGATCGGTGGTGATGGTATTCCCAGGGTTGGTCTTGAAGAGACATGACTTCCATTATAGCTTCATCTGATGGGAGGACGAAATCTAGAAAGTCATCCTTGAAATGTTCAAGGGTAACCCAATAAGGAGAGGAAAATTGATCTGGGTCCTCATCCAGTAGGATCTCAGAAGAAGTGTTAGCAGATTCACTTGTTGTTTGGATGGTTGAATATGATAATTTGGATGGGGGTAAAGGCATAGCAGCTATGAAATATTCGATGTTGGAAGAGTGAGGGATTACCCAAGGGTCGAAAGAACCAACGGATTTACCACAAAAGGAATAGATCATATTGATTGAAGCTATTTGAGGGGTATCACGTGCAGGTAAAGGGAAGGTTCCCATAAGGGTCAGATAAATTCCTACACCTATACTCTCATATTCAGGTGTTGAATCGCCTATGAATGGTACTTTTGTGTTGGGGTTAAGTTGCACGTCGGGTGTACAATAATCAAGTTGGTCTTTTGTCACTATCTTTCCTTGGCATGGAAAGTGAATAATTTAGAAGATAGAGGATGCCACTACCTTCATAACATAAAACCAAGTACAACCTAAAAGGAGATTGTAGTCAAGATTAACATT
The DNA here is from genome assembly GCA_010110895.2 of Picea sitchensis. NCBI lineage: Eukaryota > Viridiplantae > Streptophyta > Pinopsida > Pinales > Pinaceae > Picea > Picea sitchensis. The sequence continues at coordinate 42,735 of SNQJ01S0077569.1, read as the reverse complement.
GATTACTTCTACTTCGACGAAGGTGGTTTTACTAGCTAGTTCGATTGTTAGGGAGGGAAATATACCATGAGGTTTGAAAACGTGTCCTTGAAAGGGTTTCGAGATTGTTTACGATGTAGTAAGTTGTGAATAGCCTAAGGATTTCCAACAAGTCATTAAAATATTATAGGTGGTTGCACCTTCATCGATCACGGTTCGAAAAACATTTTTGTTGAGTGAACTAATGGTGATTTGTAATGAAATTTGGTGTGAAAGGTGGGGTTCACTTTGGTCAACGTTAAAAGAGATAATGTTTAACTCTAAGGGATAAATTCCCCTAATGGATATGAAAAAATATTTTCGTTGGGTCGGACAACTCTGCAATACTTCAAGGGCAGACATGGAGCATGCGGCTTGAGTGAGATCCTCCACTATACTATAATGTTGGGTTGCTTGAGCGTTAGGGTTATCTGTCATTCGATGAAGTACCCCTTTTTTGGGGAGAAAAGTGGGTTCTATACTTGGTTTCTAAACAATGAGAGGGACATTGTGTGGGGTTGGAGCTGGAGAATATTTTGATGGGGGATTTCTATCCTGAGAGTCATAACTCTTATCTCTGGTGGATAATGTCATGGATTTAACTATCAAGATATTGGCAGTTGAGGACTCAGGGTTTTCCCCATTTGGGGGTGGTTGTGTTTTCACAACTAGTTTTTGTTGCTGGGGGGGAAGGATTTGTTAATACTGTAGGTGTAGAAGATGATGGGCCTTGTTTTAGATATTGATGGATTTCAGTGAGACGAGGAAAACCTTTGGTGAAATGATCCTCTTTACAAATCATGCAGGGATATTTGGCCTTTCCTTTAGGTTTACCCTCAATATGTTTTTCTTATGTCTTTGAGCCCGACTGCTCAAAAGATTTTTTCTTTTTCTTATTATCGCTACCCTTCTCTTTTCCTATGGATGGCTGTGGGTTTTTCAGTGCGGTTGACTACACTGAATTAACCTCAAAGGTTTGGCCAGGGGGCTTCATTGGAGTGCTTGTGTGGAAATATGAGTTGGGATTGGTAGCTTGATTTGATTGGTTATGTTGCCCAGTCATATCACAAGATGAATCAGTAGAAACATGACCGATCATACCATCGGAATGGGTTCTGGGTGCCAGTTTGGTTGGATTGTTCGATGACCAAAGAGCATGGGGAATCAAGTAATATAACGTGTGCATGATTGAGAGTATACTAAGTCTAAATAGTGGGCTCGACTGATGGATTGTTCCTCAGTAACGTCACCTCCCATGACAAGATATCGAGAGAGAGGTGGCAAAAAAGACTTCGTAAACCAATCAACTAATAGTTGGTATGGGATTGTGGCTTTAATTAGTCATCACCGACGTCTCCACATATGAATGTGATCAGAGATATGGGTGGAGGTCGATTGGCGTAATGAAGTTAAAAGATCAGTATCGGTTTCATATCTGATCGATAATTGGAAGTGTGTCAAAAATTGCATAGCAAGGTGTTATAACCCTAAATTGCTCTAAACATGCATACCTGGCCTTTGACACTATTACTTGCTTTTTTTGCCAAAGCACTGCTGAGTTGCTCTTCTTAAAAACCAATTTTTTGAAGATGTACGCACCCTACACCACTACTTCCCACATACATACGCATGATGCACCACTATAGCTCGCGTACATACACATGCTACACCATTAAAACCCGTGTATACTTGCAAAATTTGCAAAAAATAAAAAGTTGCAAGGAATTCGTTGATATTACAAGATATTGGGTAGTTTCCCAACTAATCCACCACCCATAGCCCATCCCCCAACCGAATAACCATCATTTTTTCATATTAAAGGAGGTGTTGGGGTATCATTTTAGATCTAGACATAAGAACAATGAAACTATGTTTGTTTCACATCCCCTCCTTCCCCAAGTTATTGCATCCCTTTTGTGAAAATCCTTAGCATTTCCCTATTATCCCTTCTTCCTCCATCAGAACCCATTCACTTCCTAAGAAGAGATCAAAAGGTTGAGAGGAGAAGCCATGCAAAGGTGCACTTGGATCTTAGTGAATATGAGCCTGGACCAGGTTCATGGAGTAGTAGTCATCTTTGATTGTAAAGGTATAATCATTGAGTTATTAATAAAGAATTACTTTTCTTGTCCCAAACTATGGTGTACTGGATTCTTTTATTGGTTTATGTTTTCACATTCTAACACCTAACCCTAATTTGTATATGAAATATCATGCTTGTAGTTTTTTGTTTGTCAATCTTTGAATGCAGGTCAACCCTGGGAGGAGGTGTACAGTCAACAAAGCTTCCAAGCGCTAGGGGATCATCATCGACAGCATAGTAGAGGTATAGTTACCCGATCTCCCTCATCTTTGCTATTCTTGCATAAATTTTAGTATGTTTGGGGTAGTTTAGAGAAGTAGTTGAATTTTAGATGGTTAATTGATTTTCCTACATTTTGAACACTGGTGTAGTCATAGGGGGTTTTTCCTGCTAGAAGAACTGGTGACCATACTTGGGAAACCTCTAGGGTTTTTTAGGAGATTTGGGGTTGTCTGATTGGTTTTTTTTGCCTTTCAAGTTTTTGTCGAGGCTTATGAGTCTTTTAAGGGATTCTCATCACCTTCAGGTGCCATACCAGTTCTCCCTGCCCTATAAGACTGTATTTTTTATTTATTTTTTAAGGAAGTACACAGGTGTACGCACCCTGATTTGGGTCCACCCGCATACATACGTCCCCTGATCAGTAAACAACCCGCGTACATACACAGGCTGCTGACGCAACAATAGCGTATCTAGTTCAAGAAAGTTTATTTTTGAAAAAGAGGCAACCAACCTCTTTCCTGATTGAGGTTTATACTTCTCAGGGTTTCTTGATATAGTTTAGAGTCTCTGTTTTTTACATCCATAGCCTGGGTTAGAATTCAGATTAGTTGTCTTTTTGAAGTTTCTTGTGTTTACTTCTGAAAGGGTTTTAAGTGAGTCTTTGAATGATTGATCTGCCTATTTGGCTTCTTTTGTGACTCCCTGTGATCTGCAATGGGCCAAAGATCTGTTTTAGTCTTGTCCTATTGTTCTTTTTACCCCTTTCATTTGCTTTGAAAAAGAGAAAAAAAATATTTATTTCAATTTTTCTGTTTGAAGCAATTTAAAAAAAATAAAAATAAAAATTAATTTTCAGTTTGGTAAAGTAGTTGGAGTTAGTTATTTTACTAGAAAGGAAAAAGAGTCAGTTTTTTAAGTTCTTTACTGATTTCTGGAAACTTAAGTAGCTTGTAGTCAAGCGAAATTTCTTTTTAGGTCTTCTTTTAAAAGATCTTGAAAAAACGTTAGTTAAAGAAAAGTTAGTTACAAAGAGTTAGTTATAAAACTTTGCTTATGAGGTAATTTTTCTTTCAAGTACTTTAATTTTCTCCACTTTTCATCTCTTTATAATATCATGAGTTTCACCACTATATCCCTTTAGTAAATAAAGCCATTAAATCGAACACTAAATCTAAAATTAATTAGACTTTTTATGTTTGTAGGGTCAACCAACTAGTTTAGGGTTAGGACCTTGAATTAGGTTGGAGAGGAAACTCTTCAAGGTCATTAAACAAACATTGAACCATAGATAAGGAGTTTCAAAGTCCAATGATGTAAAAATTATCGGTGACCCCCATTTAACACAGGGGAAAAAAATGAGGGCACATGAGGAAAGGAAGTGGAGACAACCCCTCCAAAGCCAAGCTAAACGTAGTGGAGAATGGATATTGAGGATCTGTCATGGGAATACTCTCGTCTGAATTTTCCTACAGAGCTTCATGGACCTCGAATCCGTTCAAGATACTCTATTGTATTCCGGACCACTTGATTTTGATACCCTCGATAGGTTTCATACTTTTTATCCTTCTCATTGCAGTCCACCCGACTGTCAACTGTACCCTCCTGGTGACTGTTTGTGAAATGGAAACTTAGTTTCCTATAATTTAGGGACTTACACAGGTGACTGTGGGGGTATACCATGGTAAATATGGAAGACATCGGTTCACACTTTTCAGAGTATACCCAGAGGGTTCTTCCATGTTTGATTTGCACTTGCACTGGTAAGTTGCTCTAGTGTTGATTGGTGTAACTGTCCTTCCTACTAGATAGTCATCTGCTTGATTTTTCTTTAGGAACTTTTAGTGTGTTCTCTATGATCCTTGGTTTTCCATAGTTAGTTAGTTAGTCATTAATTTGTTTCTATGACCTAAGGTGGTAGACCGCCCACTCCACCGGTCGTGAGGAATTTTCGGTCTTCCTCTTAGAAATGTGGAGCTGCATTTTTATAGGCGTTGCTTGTATACAACTGGTTCTCCAAAGTCAGTGTGTGAGACTTTTATGGACTTGAATGATCCCGCAAGGGGAGAACCTATGCATAATATCTTCATGGATAAATTTCCTGACGATACCAACCAAGGGACGCCTTCAAAAGGGGATTCTTGTGATTTTCCTTTCTTCAGAAATGTTGGTGTCCCTTTGATGGCCACTTTGTGCATTCCTGGGTTGACTGTGGGGCTACTATTTTGGTTGGGTACCATTCCAAATGTCTCGAATGATATTGAAGATTCACAATTAATCTCTTTATGTCATGGGAATCATGTTGATGTTCCTTCGTCAACGAAGTATTCTCTTCCTCCTTCAGCCTCCTCGGGTGAAAGTATATATACTAGTAATCGAAAGTTGAAACAAAATAGAAAGAGGAGGAATAGGAAGAATAAATCACCAACCTCTGCGAGTCATGTTGGAGATAGGTCGTCAACCTATGAAATTCATGTTGAATACCAACACCCAGCCTCTGGAAGTCATGTTGGGGGAAAACAACCAACCTCTGCTAGTCATGTTGGAGATAGGTCCTCAACCTATGAAAGTCATGTTAAAAACCAACACCTAACCTCTACAAGTCATGCTGGGGAAAGAACCCAGCCTCTACAAGTCATGTTAGGGGAAAAAGTCCAGTCACTGCTAGTCATACTAGAAATAGGTTTGTAGCCTTTGCGAGTCATGTTATTGACCCATCACCAACCTCTGTAGGTCATGTTAGAGATGTGAAGCCAGCTACTGCTATTCATGCTGGGGGCATTGTTAAGCCCTAATATTGGCTCATTACCCCTTAATTGGGGCATATTATATTAGTAATGTTATTTTATTTATGTTGGCTTTAGGCCATTAGTTGTAATTATACCTCCTAGTCTCCTCTATATACCAAAGAGACATTTTCATTTTGAATCATATGGTACTTGTACATTTAAGTGGGTTAAAAGGAGGTTTCCCCCTCGAAGAGGATTATTATCTGAAATTATCTCTTTTTCAATGCATTGAGTACTTTTTCTGAGGTTTTTCTATGCTATATTGATATTTGGTTCTTAACATATGGTATTAGAGCTCAAGGTCTTGGGGTTTCGCTGCTACATCTGAGACACCTTGGAATTTTTGCTATAACTTTTTTTCTACAACGTTTCAGAAGGAACGACTTGGAGGATATTTAGTAGAACGATCACGGTACGTTGGGTTCAAAATTCAGTTCCTGAGGCCTTATACTTTAAGAGATACAGCCTGTACAAGATAGGGTTCTGGAATCATCCTGAACTGAGTCACTATGGAATTTTCGCTATAAATTTGTTTCTGTAATGTTTCAGACCCTGAAATCCAAAGACTATTTACATAAATTAGTAAGGTATCTATGGTAAATCTTTTAGCTTCTGGTTCATCTTAAATTTGTAGATACACCCTGTGTAAGATAGGGTATCTAACTAGTCCTATTGACTAGTCTCAAGAAGGTGTTCCAGGTAAAACAATCATAAATTCTTCCTAGAGTATCCAAATTGAGTGGTACTGGTTTCATTGGATCATGGACAGTCCATAGTATTTCTGGTGCTAGTTTCAGAATTTTATATCAATTATTTTGTGTGGGGAACACTATACAAGTGAGATCTTCTGGAAAGGACAAAAATCGGCAAGTTGTGGGGAAGTTACCATAAATTCCACTTGGCACATCCAATTTTGATCAGACCTATAGCATTGCAGAGAAGAAATATCAGAGAACTACTTAAAAGAAAGTTTCATACCCAGAAGGGCCGAAACTTGGGAGATACAACAGAAGAAATATTTTCTAGCATAACCACCTCAAAATAAAGGTTCAAAAGTGATACTTGGCCAACATGCCACCAAAAAAGGGAACTTCTACACCAAATAAGCCTCCAGAAAATCCTACTTGGACTCTTGATGAAGGTGAAGAAATGCATAGGGACATAAATGAACTACAAAAGAAGATGGA